>CAKAEH010001550.1:0-47966 GCA_916381525.1 Cercopithifilaria johnstoni
ACCTGTAGCATTAGTTAAATCAAAATCAAATCTAATTTCACACATTATATTCAATTTACCACTAATCATATATCATTTACATACAATGATGCAATATGTAAATTATGCCGCTCAGTGAAATGGTAGTCTGACTGAAATATTATCGTAAATTAACGTGTCGAAAATATCTTTAAAGCACTAACAAGAAGGAGAAGAGAAAGAGAAAGAGAGAGAGAGAGAGAGAGAGAAGAAAGAAAGAAAAGGGTAACAATAATAAGTCAAAATTGAACAATGTTCGATAGTTTATTAAAATTTAAATTAAAACAAAAGAATTTTATTGAAGCATAAAATTTTATTTAGTAGAGAATATTAAAAGCATGGATAAGATTAATAAAATTTATCCCACACTATTCTTCATATATTGGCAGAAATTTCGTTACCTTGGTTACCTGTCAAACCATTGCAAATATTGATTGCATTCTTTCTAAATCATTTAATTGATAATCAATTTTAATGATATCCATAACATATTATATATCATTTAAGGTAAGGTTTCAAAATAAAATTAAAATGCAAAATAGAGAAAGAAAATGATATGAAAAAGAATAATCATTTCAAATTGATCCATCCCAGTTATATGCAAAAATATTTATTTAGATTTACTTTTATTTTTAATGCAAAACTTAAATTAACCAAATAATTATTCTGATAATAATTAGATGAAAATATAATTCTGTAATGAATTTGAATGAAATTCAATTACATTAGTAATTAGTAGAAATAATAATTAAATGAAAAAGATTAACAATTGAATATTTTGCAAAATCAACTTTATCATTATCTGATTTTCATTATCATGTGTAATATACGCATGTATCATCGTGATATCCGTGTAATACACGCATGTATCATTGTGATGCCTGTGTAATACACGCATGTAACATTGTGATATCTGTGTAATACACGCATGTATCATTGTGATATCTGTGTAATACAGACATGTATCATTGAATCTCAGCAATAATGAAATGAATGAAAATTTTATTAAAATAATATATTGTTTAGAATTAATTATTTTTTTGAATATGTTTTATCACTTGATGAAATCATCAATTTCTGTGACTGATAAATTTCATTACATCTATCCCAAATTCATCGTTCGCTTTTCGATCAATTAACAAATGTAAACATATCGCATTTTATCGATGATAATCCCACAATGCAAGCAGATGTCTTCGATCGATGAGCCAATGCATAGATGAAATCTGGTATGCTTTCGTTTATAGTTCAATTACAAATTTATATAGTGGGATTATTTGCATCCTTTATTATCTTTGGCGCAGTAACTTCAGCGTTGAATCGTAGAGTAGTTCAGAGTGACAACATACAAAATGAAGCTTAAATCAATGGTATCATCAAATTATTAACAGTTCGTTTGGACAGGAAATTATAATTGACAGAATGTTTTTGGTGAAGGAATCGCCGCTTCCGAAACTAACCAATATTCTAGCCATTTGTATTCATTATTGAATTCCGCAACGTCGAATTTATTTTTCATTTCATTTTTAATTCGCTGATGACAAAAATTATCGTTGGAAAAACAAATAAACAAATAACCTTTAATACTATCTATTCAGCAGAGAATTAGATTATTGATATTTCCAAGGCAAAATCGGATCTTATGGAATATTACGACAATCACTTAAGGAAATGGAGGTCTTAGGAACTCCATTAACTAAACATTTACGTGCTTGCAGAATGAAAGCAAAATTTGAGATGACAACATTCGTAAGGAAAACAGTAAGTTCCAGTTGTATTATTATTTTTAATTGCCTGTCGAAATTATCTTAATTATATCGTTTTGAGAATTGCATGCAATCCTTCGGGGAAACTCGAACTAATTAATGTTTGGGTAAATAGCAACGTATCCAAAAGTTTTAAGTTCCAACTAGTCAGTTGTAAGAGTAATCGATAACTGTCTGATGGTCGAAATTACATTTAATATTACAGAAGAAATGATAATAAAGAAAATGTTGATAGTACCGAAAATTTTAACAATAATAAATCTCAATTTTATTCAACATTGAAAACATTGTTTATTACATTATCCTGAGCGAACAGAAATATCGAATTCGTAATAAATCATTGACTGAAATACTGAAATACTGAAATACTTCATGGTGATATTTATAGCTGCACCATTTCTGCAATAAATTAAGCGGAACAGAGCATAGCAAAATGAATCAAAGGTATGCTTACTACAACGCTGGCATTGTATCATGGATGTAACTATCATGTATAATTGCAAAAATGCCCGGGTAAATTTCCATAAGCTCTTTCTTTCTACGACGTTTGATTGATCGACATCAGCAGCGTTCATACGACCATTTGCTACAACAATTTTGAACAAACTATCATTTTTCCCAATTTTATCTTCTTTATCTTTTTGAATGTGATTATTATAATGGTCACAATTTTCAAATGTTCTCGACCAATGTCCTAATAACCTTAATGTGACCTGACGAGCATGAAAACATAATTAGTAATGCAAAGGATAGAATTAACATACTTTTCATCGTTGCGAACACTTCTGGAAATGATACATAAATTAAAGACTACAAATTTAGATAGCAAATGTATACTGTATAATTAGACAAAGTATAATTTGGTAAGCTTCAATATTACGATTTTTTAAACTTAGTAAAAGAATATTGGTAATTTTAATTGTCAAAAAATCTTATGATTTTACAGAAGCAAAAACGAAAACCGAAAAAGTTTATAGAACAAATAGTTAATAAATTATGAATTATAAATTATGAAATTATAAATCAAAGATATATTGCATTAATTACCTCTAATTAGTTTTCCTTTGATATTATTATTATTTATTGTTGAATCAAATGATTTATCAGTGAACATTTATTGTTAGATCAATCTGAGAGTTTCGCCATCTTCTCCCCTAAGTGAATCTTTTGCATGCTTTTTTCTCCAATTCCTTTCACTGTATATAACTTACACTTCATTTATCTTGCATTTTGCGTGCTTTTTCATTTGTATATATTTTATTGTTAACATACTTTTGCATGCATTTTACATATTTTTATTTGCATGCATTTTATTATTCATTTGCATGCTTTACTATTAACTTTATTTGTATATATTTCCATTATTTATTTTACTCATTTTATTTATTTATATTTTATTTTGCAATTTTTGCATGCTTTTTATTTATTTTATTTGCATGCATTTTATTTACTTCATTGGCATGCATTTTATTATTAAATTACATTTGCATGCTTTTAACTCATTTTTTTTAAATATAATTTTTCACTTCTAAGCACATAGTTAATTTCTATTTTATTTTTATGGAAGCCAATTATTTTTTTCTTTCAAAAATTTAAATGTAATTAAAAAAGTTTTGTTAATTTATTATTTTTTTTAGCGCTATGTTTAGAACAAAAGATTATTTGGTTTTTGCGGCAAATAATTTGAATTTTATTTTAAGTACTTTTTTTAAGTATTTAAGTATAATTTAAGCAATAACATCATTATAAGTTTATTTAAGCACTTAAATATTTTTCAAGTACTGATAAATGAATTTATCGCAAGTTTGTTTCATTTGTATTTATTGGTCGGATAGGTGCATTTATAAGTAATGCTAATATGATGTTAATTTCCTAATCTATTCACGTGAAATTTCTGCAAAAAATATTTTAATTTGAAAAAGAATAAAAATTGTTTCATTTATAATTATTGATTGATTGGACAGGTGCATTTATAAGTAATGCTAATATGATGCTAATTTCCTAATCTGTCAGCAGTTCTTTCTTAATTCAGGTAAAATTTCTACAAAAATATTTTAATTGAAAAAGAATAAAAATCGTGAGCAAATTTTCATTATAAAATACAATAATAATCATACACGTATTACATGCTTTCTATGCTAACTTATTCTGCAATCATTTTTGTTGTTGATTTTAAAATAGTTTACTTGCATTTCTTCCTCTTGCATTTTTGCATGCTTTCTTGCACTTTTTCGTTTCTTCAAAAATTTAATTTATTGTTTTAAATTAATTGCTTTACTTTTTTCTTTCGAAACTTTTTTTAATGCTCTTCTACTAACAAACAAATTGTATATGTAAAAGTTTAAAGAGATCGATTAACGAAAAATGTCTTGCAACAGTTTCAATGATCGTTATGTTACAATCAATTCTAATACTTACTTCATCATTAATCATTGTTATTTTTGCATGCTTCATACTTACAATTGCAATTTAAAAGATTTCTTCTAACTTTATATCTTCTCTTTAACTTTTTATCTTTATTCACTTTTGTGCTATTTCAATTTCTTGGATAATCTTTTCATAACTTATCGGATCCGTTTTTTTGTTAACTCTACTTTGCTACCTTCATTTTTCAACTTTCTCTTAGTAGTATTATTTATTCTCTTTCAAATATTTTTCCTTGCTGTATACCTTTCTTCATAGCTTTCATGCATCTTTTCTTATTAGCATTATTTACTGCCGAATTTTTTTGTGATTAATTATTGATGTTAAGTGGTTGTTAAGATTTCTTCAACGTTCTACGATAGTATATGTGTGTACATCTACATAACGTTAGCTTATTCCACTTATGCAATTTTAGATAGCAGCTGATAACAAATGCTTATATTGTTTTGTATTGTTCAATTTTTGATATTTGGTGGTTGTTAAGATTTCTTCAACGTTCCACCTTGGTAGATGTGTGTACTTATACATAACATAAGCTTGTGCCACTTATGCAACTTTAGATAACAATTGATAAGAAATATTTGCTATTGTTCTGCATTGATTAATTTTTGATATTAGATGGTTATTAAGATTTCTTCTACGTTCTACGATGGTAGATGTGTGTATCTATATAGCATAATAAATATTTGTATTGCAAAATTATTCTAGAATGACAAGCGGCGAACATTTCTACATTATAAAATTGAACGTTAGCTTATTCCACATGCGATAACAGTTATTATAGACTTTAAATGATGACAAGCGGCGAACATTTCTACATTATAAAATTATCACCAATGCATATCGCTTCTTATCTTTTATTTTTCACGAATTTTGAATTATCTAATTAAACCTTAATTTATAACTATAAATTATTGCCAAAGTTTTCTATTCAACTTTTTCCTAATTTTTTCATCAAATAATTAACGTTTCCAAAAAGCAATAGAAACCTTAATTAATAACTATACATTTTTCATCAAATAATTATCATTTCCAAAAAACAATAGAAATCTTAATTTATAATTATACATTATTGTTGAAGTTTTTCATTCAACTTTTTCCTAATTTTTTCATCAAATAATTATCATTGCTAAAAAGCAAATCAAATTGTGCTGCAATCATTTCGCTTCGATTCGTAATAATTTATTGCAATTTTCCACCTACCAATGAATAATTGCAAATATTTCCTAATTATATCACTGATAAGAATGCTTATCATTGATAAATAATTATTTATCAATAATTATTTATCAATGATAAGCATTTTTACTATTCTTCATGAATCAAAGAAAGGTTTTTGTTCCATTTTTTCGCACCTAAAGAAATTAATTTACGGAATCGGAGAATTTCAAGTAAATGAAATGATACTTATCAGTATTACCTATTATCATTCGATTAATTCTTTTGTTTGATCATCATTTATAATTGAATTTTCATAAATGTATCCCACTAATGTCAAAATCTAATGCCAAAACGCTAATGCCAAAACCTGTAAAACGGATTTCTTTCAGGATTAGAAATGGTACCATCAAATGAGAGAATCATCAACTATGAATGATTATCGGTTTCTTTCTTCTAATTAATTTTTTTCTCTCCCTATTTGCTATTTCAAAAACTTTTTGGCATCTTAAATTAAAATACAAACAGACAGAAATTACTTATTCGAAGACTTGCATGAAATTATCACAATCACTTCATTTCTTTTATCATACAAATTAATTAGAAATTAAGCATACTTATGCTATCACCGAAAATAGTGGCAATGAAAAATACTTTCCACATTACTGGAATTTAAATTAATTTAAATGATAATACTTAAGCCTTAGAGATTCTTAAGCTTGGTTTAAATTTTTAACTTAAAAAGATTTCCAAGCTATGATTTTCAAGTCTATGAAAGACAGTAAGATAGAACATTTTCAAAAGAGAAAAATTCTTAAGTATTTTGAAGTATAAGAATTTCATCGCATTTGTCGGAAAGAATATGGAAGTATCCACGCACGTTATAATATGCTGAAGCCATGGAATAATTCGAAAGATGGAATGAATGTACGTTTATAAAACTGTATGATTCGTTAAATGATAAGCGTTAAATTGATAATTTATGAAATGATAGAAATATCAATAATTATTGTTATCATTGAAGCAACATTTGTAGAACTAAAAATTATCAAATGGAATAATTATCGAAAGAGTTTGCACCACAAATTATAGTGCTTGATCCGGAAAAATTTTAAAACAGTGAAACCTTGTTCACGTAAAATTAAGCTAAATTATTTAAATCGATTATACTGATAAAAAAATCATTCTATCCTTACAAATATTGGACAGATACAGATAATATAATAAATATCTTCGGGCAGATACAGATAATATAATCTTTTTTATTAATAAATAATAATAATTTTGGAAACTTTTCTTTCCTCTAAATTCTGACAAAATTACTTTAGTCTCAAAAATCAAGCTTCATTCCTAACAACGAAAAGTTAATCGAAGCAGTAAGTTAATGATCGCGAGAATATCATTTTCATAAAATGTTCCTTCGATAAAATGTATACGTGATCTTGCATGCGTTTCTTGTTAATAAAACTTTGAATTATCATGAGGTAATGATACTTAATGGATTGTAAAATAGAATAGATAGCTATTTGGTAAATTTTACGTTAATAAGTAAGAATGATATGTGATAGGGATAAAATAAATTAATGCTTGAGTATTATATAGCAATTGTATTTAAGGTCAATTTCATCAGTCTTACCATAATCAAATCCTTCCTATGATCCGAGCAATGTTCGTAAAAATGTTTATTACCGTAATAATCATCATACTATGTAATACGTATAAAAATTTCTCTAGAATTTTCCTGTTTGCAGAATATTACATGGCAATTGTATTGAAGGTCAATTTTATCAATCTTACCATGATCAAATCCTTCCTATGATCCGAGTAATGTTGATTTGTTGATTCATCATTGTAAAAATGCTTATTACTATAATAATTATCTTACTATGTAATACGTATCTGTTACAAATTTTCAATGTTACTAATTAAGATGAATAGCAATTTCAGTAATACAGCTGAAGTATGAATAAATTCTTCCTTAAGCCACGAAGGAAAGAATATGAAAACATAAAGTCTTAACTGACCTATTTTGTAAACAAAAGGGCCGTTGTCTATTAATGATAACATATGCCCTTCTTGTTTATTTCTCTCTCAAATGAAATATTTCAATTTTGAAAGCTTATAATTATTACGTTACGTCCATTTCTTATTCCATATCAATTTAAAGTTTTGAGCTACTGTAATTTTGGTACAGGAAGAGATGCACTGAAGAGTATCCTCTACAGTATCATATTCTTTCCAGTTAATCTCTAATGTAATTTTGGTACAGGAAGAAATACACTAGAGTATCCTCTACAGTTCATATTCTTTTCAATTATTCTCTAATGTAATTTTGGTAAAGGAAGAAATGTACTGAAGAGTAACCTCTACAGTATCATATTCTTTCCAATTAATCTCTAACGTAATTTTGGTACTGGAAGAAATGCACTGAAGAGTATCGTCTACAGTATCATATTCTTTCCAATTAATCTCTAATGTAATTTTGGTACAGGAAGAAATACACTAGAGTATCCTCTACAGTTCATATTCTTTTCAATTATTCTCTAATGTAATATTGGTACAGGAAGAAATGCACTGAAGAATATCCTCTACAGTATCATATTACAGTATCATATTCTCTAATATATTTTTATCATTCTTTCTAAATTTACCACCAAACAATAGTTGCGATATTTGTCTTCCGATCAGTGAAAAAAAGGCATACGAAATAACGAAAGAAAAAACTGCAAAATAATTTTAATCAATTTTTGAAATTAAAATATCTATTATTTCGCATGATAGATAATAAAATATCAAATAGTGATAAAATAACTGTTAAAATTCCGATATCTGTTAATCATTTTTCCTTTTAATCTCGAACATTTGTCAGTATATCTGAAATTTATTTATTTATAATTCCTACTTCTTTTTTTTCATTTTATTTTAATCTATTAAAAATGTTGTAAAGAAAGAGAAAGAGAGAGAGAGAGAGAGAAAAGGTGGGATAAAAAAATGGGAGATAAAAAGCTGATAAGGTATAGTTATGAATAATCATTTAATGGAATGTTCGATTTCGTCGTATTGAATTTTATTTTTGTTTATTTTTTACACTTTTTTTCTCATATTATATTTTTATCAAATAGTCTGTACCATACAGAAACTTTATATGAAACAAAAAATAAACAAAAGTAAGAGACTTTTGTTTGTTTGTTTGTTTATTTGTTTGTTTGTTTGTTTACTTTTAAAAGACATATGGCACAGAATATTTCGCGAACAATTTATTAATTTAAAATTTTCATTGAAATTTTGTTATTATCTTTATCAATCTTAATAATAATATTATTCAAATAATTAGTTCCATTTTTTAAAGTTTCATGTTGACAAAATTATTATGCAATGATCGGTGCTGATATTATTGACAGCTTTCGCAATTATTGTCGTATATTTAAATTCGATTTACACTAAGTGTTTTCCATCCTCTCCATTTCTTAATTAATACTCTCAGAGATTTAAATCAAATTTATTCAAATCATTTGTTTGTATATTTCCATTACAGTATTTTTAATTTAAGACTGGATCAATTGCACATATTTGTCATCAACAATATGCAAATTAATAAATAAGAGCAGCAGTTAATTCTTTAAAAAACTATTCCGTCGTTTGATCATATAATTTATAAAGGAGGGTTATCATAATTCTTGCAAGACATTAGATAGGTAAATTAATTATTGATAGAATATTAATAATTAATGGAATATTTTGTTTCAATACTAATTGCACAAACATATCCGATATTGATATAGTTGAAATGAAGTTGAATCGAAAAAAAATTCATTTAGATCAATAAAAAGACAAAAAAATGGAAAGATAAATATTTGTACTTTTATTCTTCTCACGTGCAATTTTCCGCAAACTATTTATTTTATAGTATAATAATGCCAACAAAAAGAAACAAGAAAACAATAATTAATAAGAATAATTCATTAATTAATGCTTGGTAAATATTTATTTTGTTCTTTTTCGGTACTAATTACTGCATAACCACAATTATATATATTATTTTATAGTATATAAACAATAATAATGCCAACAAAAGGTAATTAATATGAGTGAGAATTAATTATTATTAATTGTTGCAGAACCTAAAATGGAATATTTAATACGAATAAAAAGCATTGCATATATTTATAATTTACTGTAATTTAAATTATTTCACAATTTTAAAAATAAATTCAAAAATTTTTTCAACCATATTTACCTTTTGTTTTTAAAAAATTTTCTTCTTTAATTATTAAACTTCGCAATTAGTTAACTTTGCATTTAAGAAAAACAAATTTTAAGTTTTATGATTTTATACTTTTTATTCAAATTTCGTTTCGTAATTTAGTCAGCCATTGCTACCAGCTCATTCAACAGATAACGAACGATCGCATTTGTACATTTCATTTATTTTGTTTACTTAATTTTTTTTTTAAATTTAACATAACATTAATAGCAATCAATTTGCATGTTTGCTTTTGAATACTATTAATTCCCATAATATCACTTTCACTCATTTTATTCGTCGAATAATAAATGTTCACTTTTCCGAATTTGTCGTATTGTCAACGAACCGAATCATTTTATGATCATTTCGTCATATTTACAGCATTTTGAAATTTAAATTATGAATTTTAGAAATCTGAAGGAATTTTCTCAGTTCAGTAATTAGTCGTATAGTGAAATAAAATTTGATTAAATGAAACTATTAGACGGAAATGTCTAATGATGCTTTGGATAATTTAAAATATTGACAGATTGTGATGGTTGCTGCTATATTATTTACCGAATAAATTTAAAATGCGCTATTTATTGCAAAATTGCTTAAACTTGCGAAATATTATTACGATTTGTAAATGTGATGTGAAATTTAACCCTAATTTGACCCTAATTTAGAATCGTTCTTTTATGTTGAAAGTTTATTTTGAAAATTCCGAATTTGAAATTAAAACATTGAATATATTTTGATGTTGATATTACACAATTAGACTATCATTCATTTATCATGCTAATATTTAATTCAACCTTAATAAAGCTTAATTTTAATTCAAATCTTTTCTTTCTTCATTTGCAATAATTTATCATTGTTGTATATATAGGAAATGTATTCGTTGATTTCGTGAAATGAAATGAATTAGCTCCTCTTCCTTCCATATGGCTGACTACAACAAGGAATATTTCCATCCTTTCTTAGAGGCTTTCCTCCTCTCAATAAACAGTCAATCCTTTCTCGAGCAAACCTTCCCTTCTCGACAGTTATCAATCCTCTCTTCGCTGCTTTCTTCTCCGATTCCATAATCATACCCGACGGAATTTCATCATTTTGCGTTACTCTGATGGAAATATATCAATGAAGACGAAAAAGCTATTGAACGTGTTGCAACTGATGGATCAATTGCTTTCCACGTGGTTAATTCATACTTATTCTTTCTTCTTCTGCTACTGCTTCAGCGCATTTTAGCGTTATACACTTCCGCCGCTATTTAGCATCATCTTTTTCACTTCTATCATTATTTCATCGTGAAGTTATTTGCAGCATTTCCTTTAAACATATTAAATGTAATTTGAAATGTTACTAAAGCAATATAATAAACATTTTCATTTCTTCTTTTCCAATTTAACCGTTGTAGTTATTGTTATTGTTGTTACTATTACTTGTTGTTATAATTTCCTACAACAATAACGATTATAATATTATAATATATTACGTATTTAATCGATGTAAAAATTCAGATCTCTTTTTTTTGTTTTTCCAATTTAGTCATTGTGGTTATTGTTATTGTTGTTGCTATTACTTGCTGTTATAATTTCCTACAACAATAACGATTATGATATTATAATATATTATGTATTTAATCGATGTAAAAATTCAGATCTCTTTTTTTCGTTTTTCCAATTTAACCGTTGTGGTTATTGTTATTGTTGTTGCTTCTATTTGTTGTTATAATTTCCTACAACAATAACGATTATAATATTATAATATATTACGTATTTAATCGATGTAAAAATTCAGATCTCTTTTTTTTGTTTTTCCAATTTAGTCATTGTGGTTATTGTTATTGTTGTTGCTATTACTTGCTGTTATAATTTCCTACAACAATAACGATTATGATATTATAATATATTATGTATTTAATCGATGTAAAAATTCAGATCTCTTTTTTTCGTTTTTCCAATTTAACCGTTGTGGTTATTGTTATTGTTGTTGCTTCTATTTGTTGTTATAATTTCCTACAACAATAACGATTATGATATATGTATGTATTTAATCGATGTAAAGATTCAGATCTATTTATCATTTCTTTTTTGTACAATTTACCTTTTTTGATCGAATATGAATCATATTCAGTTTTATTGCAATTAAGCACAAATAGTTTAATGATTCATATCAGCCGATATAAAATGTTCGTTTTTTCCCGAATGCATTAATAAAACAAAAAAGAAGTAACATTTCAAATGATATTTATATATTTATTTTATTCATTGATTTATATCATTTCTAACAATTTGCTTATTTCTTTGTTTACTTATTTATTTATTTATTTTTGCATATTTTTATTGTTTTTATTTCATCATAATTTATTTATTAAAAAATACTTTTTTCTTTCATTAATTAAAAATTAATTTTAATGAAAGACTTTTTGAATTTGCTTTTGTTTACTCATTTATTTATTTATTTATTTATTTATTTATTTATTTTTGCATATTTTTACTGTTTTAATTTCATCATATTTATTTATTAAAAAAAATACATATTATCTTTTTTTTTTTCATTGATTTAAATTAATTTTAACAAAAGACTTTTTGAATTTGTTTTTGTTTACTTATTTTATTTTATTTATTTGTTGATTTATTTATTTATTTATTTTTGCATATTTTTATTGTTTTAATTTCATCATAATTTATTTATTAAAAAAAATACATATTATCCTTTTTTTTTTCAATGATTTAAATTAATTTTAACTTTTGGATTTGCTTTTGTTTACTTATTTTATTTTATTTATTTGTTTATTTATTTATTTACTCTCACAGTTTTATTGTTTCAGCATATTCGTTTATTATATCCCTTTATTGTTTCATTTGTTTATTAAAATTGTAAAATTGAAAGTAAAAATGTTATTGATATTAAAATGCTAAAAGATTGATATAATATATGCGATAATAAAATGATCTATAAATACATATATCATTGTTGTTGTAGCTTATCTATAAAACGGATCATAAAAACCGGATCAATCATCATCATCATCATCATCATCATCATCATCATTTTCATTATACATTTTAGCTATATGGATAGCTTTTAGGTTTTTAGTGATAATCAAGCCGCCAAACAATGATTATCGATAAGAATTCATATTGATTTGCTAATGATAAGAAGGAGAGAAGAAAAAAAAGGAGGAAAAAAAAAAGGAAAAGAGAAGCTATTTCTCTATCACTCTTACCAATTCCTTTGTAGCGATTTCAATCTTAACATAGAAAACTTTCAACTCTTTATAGAGCATTATTTCTTTCTGTGTCTGTCTCTCTGTATGTATGCATGTCTTTTTTTTGTTGTTAATTTTTCTTAATCATTCTTTTTCCCTCCTCATATCACTGATATTCTCACTCTTCTTATTATTCTCTCTTTATTTGTAAGAGTTTTTCAGAGAAGTAAAGATTTGTTTGATTGATATCGAATGATAAGCAAATGATAAGTTACATTTGTTCGATTGATATCAAATGATAATAATTGTGTAAAAATTACTCAAAAAATTGTTGAATTGATAGAGTATACTGATAGCAAGTGATAAATAATCATTCTATTGTTGATAATTTTACCGCATTTTAATCATTCGTATCATTTTCCCTTTGATTTTTCGTATAACTTTATTTTTCGAAAAAATATTCCATTCAAAATATTCGACTAAATTTAAATTCCCATTTTCAAAATCTAAAAAATGTTTGTAACATTAAATTATCAGGTATATTTCATAATAGAATTAATTAGAAAGAATTTAATTCATTCCACTGTCTTGCTTTTATCACTCATATCATTGATATTCTTATCTTATATCACTTGATATTCTCCACTCTTCTTATTTCATTTTTTTACCTTTTGTTTTTTTCCTTATTAAAAATTTATTCATTTTTGCTATTTAATGATATTATCAATCTTTCATTAACCAAATTAAATTCAATTGTTCAATTCAATTCAATTCAATTCAATTTCCAATAATAATTAATTCAATTCAAATATAAATTTGATAATAATTAAAAACGAAAAGTTTTAAATATTCAAATGATATAATAATTGAATTCCTTCAGTTTAAGAAGCATAAAGTTTGACAGTCTTCCACAATGTTAAAAATATGCGTATTTTTAGATGATAACTTAAATGTTTTTGGATTTGATTTATCATCTTATTGATTATTATCATTGCTTAATTACAAAACTAATAATTAGCAAGTTTGATAGTCTTCCACAATGTAGAAAATATGCGTATTTTTAAATGATGACTTAGCATAATGTTTTTTGGATTTGATTTATCATCTTATTGATTATTATCATTGTTTAATTACAGAACTAATAATTAGCGCATAAAATTTGACAGTCTTCCACAATGTTAAAAATATGCGTATTTTTTAATGATAACTTAACATAATGTTTTTAGATTTGATTTATCATCTTATTGATTATTATCATTGCTTAATTACAGAACTAACAATTAGCCATCACATCATTGCAATATTTTATTGCCTTTACCTATATGTATACGCTATTTCTGCTTTTATTATTAATAATTAATATAATTGACAAAACAAATGGTAAGAAAGAAAGCATCGAAGAAGCGAAAATACAAATAGAAAGTTAATAATTCTTTCTTTTTGATCATTTTTTTCTTTTTAAAATTTAAAATGTGAAAAAAAAAGATTATTGAGATATAAGAGAAATAAGGAAAAAAAGAAAGAGAGAAAAGTATCAATGAATTAGTGATCTAATCGATTATTGATTAGTAATCATATATCTCTGTAGAACTGTCAGATTTAAATTCTTCTCTTAATATTGATCATAGTTTCATTTTAAAATATAATAATGATCATTTCTTCCATTTTACTAATATTGCAGGAGATAAATTATCCTGCTATAATGGTTGGATACCATATGCACCAACCGGTTCAGTTAAACACACTCATTGTTTGAAGATTTTAACGGTATTTCGAATGACATGGCAACAAGCTGAAGAAAGTTGTCGACAGGTTGGAAAAGATGCTCATTTGGTATCGATACAAACAACAGAACAAATTGGATGGCTTACAACAGCGGTTTTAGTTTTTTAATGATTGCATTATTAACAATGATAATGAAAACGGAAAATTATTATGTTTAAAATTTTAATTGGTCTGACATAAAATTTTAAATTTCAAAATGATAAGATTGATTACATGCATACACTTTTTTTATCTTAATTTATCATATCAATTAATTGATCAGTTTTTTTATTCGATTTTTCTTGTCAATTTTTATTCAAATATAGTTGAAATAGTTTATCACTCATTGATAATATCTTTACTTGAAGATTGATACAGAAATAGAAATGAAAGGAAAATCGTTGTATACATTGTTTCCAAAAAATTCTCCATGGTTTGATTCTGGCTGGTGGATTGGACTTGGCCAATTATGTCCTAATAGTGAAATTGATCGCATGCCTTTCTTCAGGTTTCATTTTCAGAGCAATTTGCAGAAATGCTTTTTCTCGATGAAATATATCCAAATTTTGGCATTCGTTAATTTTTTGAAATTTTTCTGTCTCCAAAATAAAAATTAAGTTTTCAAAAAAAGATTAATTTAAAACAAAGATTATAGTATCATTAAGATATACCTAATGATACTACAATCTTGAATGCATACCATTATACGTGTTACCTGCATTTCACCCGAGATTATTACACGTCGATTATAAATGATACACAATTTCTATAAATATAAATTCTATAAATGATACACGTGATTTTTTTGATCGTATTTGATCGTAATAATAATAAAGAGTGAAATTATTTTCTTATCAAGTCTATTCTTATTTGTTATCACTGATAATGACATAATTTTATCACAGATTGAATTTTCCCTTCATCATCTGCTTCTTTGAACTTTTCTTCCTGGCAAATTTTTAAATATTTAAATTAAAAAGAATGAATATTTAATTAATTTCAACTTATTCAGTATTTAATTATAGATGGGTCGATGGAAATTTATTCGATAACGATAAATTAACAATCGGTGACGTAAAGCTTATCATACCAAAATCAAAGAAATGGGATAATTACTATTGTGTTTTTTATGATTGTATGTTTTCAAGAAATTTAAAATTCACTTTTGGGCAATATTAGCTTATTTTGTTAAAATTTTTTCTTTTGTTTTCTTATTTCTTTTCGTAATGAGCATTAATTAATTAGCAAAATTAATTTAATCTATTAGAAATAAATAATAATTGGCATAAAATAAATTTTCAAATACATGGCAAAAAGAACATACAAATTCCATATTATTATCGGTAATATTACAGATCAAAAATCGTCTAACGGAATCGTATCCCATCGAATGTTTAACGTAACGAAATGTTCGGATCGTCGAAGATTTATCTGTCAAATGCCTGCTTTTTCACAGGTAATTTAAAGTCGACATCTGAAATTTGTTAAATCTAACAATAACAATAATTTCATTATTTAAATTTTTATTCATATTTTAGGATCAGCTTCTTCATGGTGGTACTGTAGTAGCGGAAGAAGTAAAAGTTGTGGATAACGGAATAAGTGAACTTACCGCGGAATGTTAGCCATTCTTTATTCAGTTACAATCGCTCGCATATTTTATTTAATTATTATTTTATTTAAGAAATTTGAATTTTTATTTTCTTATTTTTAATATTATTAATATTTTTCAATGGAACTAAAAAATGAAATCCAAATTATCATATCATATCAATATCAATCTTAAATGATCGAATTACAGTTCCATGTGGTAAGGATCCGTTATTTTGTCCACTGAAAACTGATCAAGGTACCGTATGCTATCGTTTACAAACCGAACCACTTTATTGGGAGCAAGCGATCGAAGAATGTGATTTAAAGCATCAATCTGATCTTACTTCCATTCATTCAAAAGAGGAAGTAAATTTCATCTATGAAATGGTAAATTTTTCGTCGAAATTTCAACAATTTTAAAAGACGTCACATATTTGCACAGGTTAACTGACAGTTTAAATGAATGTAAATTAAATTAAATTAATTTTTTGCTTACCTTGAAGGTCGAATTTATTTAGAATGATTGAGGCATGAAAACAAAGTTGACAGTTAGTATATATTAGATATGGTATATATCTGAAAAGTTTGAAATAAGTGAGAATAATATTAGCTAGACTTGAATTCATCAGTGATCTTCGAAGAGATTTTTCTTAAATGGCATTCATTCCTATCAATACTACGATACTCTTGATAATATTATCAACTAGACTTGAATTCATCAGTGACCTTCGGAGAGATTTTTCTTAAATGGCATTCATTCCTATCAATACTACGATACTCTTGATAATATTGATAAAACTAACTAGACTTGAATTCATCAGTGACCTTCGGAGAGATTTTTCTTAAATGGCATTCATTCCTGTCAATATTACGATACTCTTGATATACCTGATAATGATAATTTTAATAAGGATAATAATACTACAATACTCTTGACATATCTGATCATGATAAATTTAATAAGGATAATTTTGATATTACTACTGATAAAAATTCATTCAAAAACTTATTTTCATGAAAGTTCAAAAATTTTGAGGAAGAAACAGTTTAATCAGAATAATTTTGATATATCGGGTGATAATAAACTTGAATGATTATTTCTTTGAGAGAGAGAGAAAAAAAATGAAATTGTTAGGTGCAACTACAACCATCCGTAAGTGGTAAAACAAAATACTGGATTGGATTGCATCGAAGGAATGCACAAAGGTATCCTTTCTTTCTTGGTTTATCTTTTGCCAATGTCCGAAAGTTGAAATTTCCGGAAATGTTCACCGGAGCAGACGTATTATCAATTTAATGATGCCATTCCGTCGTCTCTTCTCTCTTTTATTGTTTTAGTTTACTTTTTTTTATTTTTAAACTAATGAAATAATTAATTGCAAGAATAAATTACAGTCAATACGAATGGTCCGATGGTTCATCGTTTGATTATTTGCTGGAACGATTATCAAACGAGGATCCGGAAGAGGAAAGAGGTATTTGTGTTGCAATGCAATTTAATATCAGGTTAGTTTTAATGTAATATTAAGTTAGATTAGATCATTTAAATTTAATATCAGGTTAGATTCGGTAAAAAAATACGTATCATTTATATACGATGACAATATTAGTTATATACATTGACATACATTATTTATATATTATTTATATACATAATATTTATATACGTTAACATACATTATTTATATACATAATATTTATATACGTTGACAATATTTACACCATTTCGCTCCATTTCTGTTTCTTCAACTTTCAAAATGTATTAAAGCGTTGCATTTTTCAAAATTTTAAATTGAAAAAAAAAATGAAATCAGGTTATCGCAAATATTTGAAAATTGATCTGATATTTAGGATACCTTTTTTTTGTGTATGAAATGTTTCAGCACTAAATTACTACAGAAACAACCACTCTATAATCTTTTTGGTATTCCAATTCAACTGACCAAAAATGTTCCAGGTGTGTTCTTTTACGATGTTGACAAAAAATTCTTCTCAACATTGATATGTTTTTTTTAAATCAAAATTCAATAAATTAAATTTTTAATAATTATGAAATTAAATTTTTAATAATTGTCAAATTATTGAACTAAATTTTTATTAATTATCGAATTATTGAATTAAATTTCTAATAATTATCAGATTATTGAATTAAATTTTTAATATTTATCATATTGTTTTAATAAATTAATGAATTGAATTTTAATAAATGAAATTTTTATTAATTATCAGATTACCGAACTAAATTTTTATTAATTATCAGATTATTTTAATAAATTAATAGATTAAATTTTAATGAATTAAACTTTTTTAATAATTATCAGATTATCGAATTTAATTTTTAATAATTATCAGATTATCTAATTTAATTTTCATTGACTATCAGATTATTTTAATAAATTAATTAATTAAATTTTAATGAACTAAATTTTTTATTAATTATCAGATTATTTTAAGCAAATTTTTTGATCTTTTTTTGTAATGTTAAAATTTTGACTTTTCCATTTAATATATTTTTCAAATCAGAATCAAATCTATTTGTAGCATATTTTTGGACCCATCAACGATGTGATAATCGCCATTTAGCAATATGTCGTAAATCAGGCTTTGATTATCATTCACGTTCCGAATTATCTGCAAAGGAAGAGAGACGATTGAAAAAGCAGAAAAATTGGAAATGTTTAAATGGATACAAATTATTCAGTTCGTTTTCTCTCTTTTTCCCTCTCTCTCTCTCTCTCTCTCTACCCCCTTTTCTCTCTTTTCTTTTAAATGAGATTTTATTACGAATGATATGAATTTCATTATATTAAAATTATTTAATTTTCTGCTTTTATGTTATACTTTTTTATTTATTTAAAAAATATATTTAAATTCATAGTTTAGCTATTTGCGCATTAAATTTAATTATATAAATTATTTTGGAATAGTAAAATTAATACTTATTTTTGGAGAACTTTAATAAGTTGATATTTAGCAAAAATTTACTAAATAAATACTTTACCTTTACCTTCACTTAATTATTTTCTTGTAGTAATATTTTTGTTTTCATCGCTGATTATTTCTGCTAATATTAATTTCTAATAGTTAGTTAAATATGTATTTGGGTACTAGAAAATATTTAACAAAAAAAATAAATCGTTTAAAAAGCATAATTAGTATGCAAAAAGCTGCAATTTGATAACAATAACTGATAATATCAAAATTAGAATTTAATCGATGATAACAGCTGAAGTAACTGATAATGCCAAAATAACTGATAATATTTAAACTGATATCAAAATTGGAATTTAATTGATGATAGCAGTTGAAGTAACTGATAATATCAAAATAACTGATAAGATCAAAATTAGAATTTAATTGATGTTAACAGTTACTGATAATATCAAAATTAGAAATTAATTCAAATGATTAATGTTTAAAAAAGTTAAAATAATTGCAATGTATGTTTTAGAAGAATTTTGCAATAAATTAAACAGGTAATTATAATTTGGAATATTATCAGTTATTTTGATATCACAAAAAATTTATGTGAAATTTAATTTCCGTTGGATTACAGGAGGAATGTGTTATAAATTATATGGAACGGATAATAACGGTGTAACATTCAGTGAAGCTATTCGAAGTTGCAAAAATGATAAAGCTAATTTGGTTAGCTTAACTGATATCTATGAAAATGGTTAGTATATAATATTAATATTTCATTTTTAAATTTATTTAAAGAATTACGAATGCAATTTTTATAATGGTTAAACAGCTTTACTCTTTACTAATTAATTGACGTGAAAATATTTCCTTTCCATTATTGGCTTCGTATTAGATATGGCGATAAATTAGTTGAATGATAAATTAGCTGATAAGATTAATTGATATAGCTAATTAATTGATTATTTTCTGAAGTTTCATTAGTGTTTTACTTTTATAATGAATATATATTTTGTTCGATTAACTTTTATTGCAGCATTTTTTCAAAAATTCCTTTGTTAGGTGAGTAAGGTTGTGCTTATTTGGTTATTGTTTAAGATATCCAATAATTCCTCAACAAATATCTCCCGGGTTTATATTTATCTAATTTACTTACATAAACACATCTCCAATTAATTAATTCATCGCTGTAATACTTGCAAAGTTTAAAAATTTAATTGATTGAATTTTTTTTGTATTTTCAACAAGCCAACGTCCAATATTTAAATTTCTGCAATTATACGACTTTAGTTTTATTAATGATTTTCTTGTTCTTTGATAGGATTTGTTGTATCAATGTTGCAAAATTTAAATAGTAATGCATGGATTGGTATGGATATGACTGATGGACGTGTACGATGGCTTGATGGTGAACCATTGAAATTGACCCGTTTTGGTCCAGATAAAAGAGTGATCCGGATTGGTGGTGATCGGCATATTTTTCAAAATGTTGGTCAAGCAGGTTTTTCCAACGAGGTTACTGTATACAGCTTGTTTTATTATTTTTATGTTTATTTTATATTACATATTGTAATTTTATAAATTCACTTTGCTAACAAGCTTGTTGCAGCAATGAATAAAATATAACCATACTTACCATCTAGCATTTACACTTAGGTAAGTTCTTTTAATTTTAATTTAATTTATTTAATTTATCTAGTTATTTTAATTTCCGAAATATATTTCGAACATTTGAAATATTTGATTTAATTCGAAATTTTTTTCAGGCTTGCGTTGCATTAGATGCTACTAATATGATCGGATATTGGGATATTATCTTCAATAGAACCAGTAATTTTCGTTTCTTTCCAAAATATTTCAATGATCTGAAATCTAATTTAATTCCATTCCATTAATTATCTTCTCTTAAAAGACAAGTGATTATTTTATACAATAAGCTGGCTTATGGTTAATAATTCTATTTGGAAAATTAATTCTATAAATATTAAAGTATGTTTGGATAATAATATTAATAGATCCTAGCTGGATCTTTTCTATCACTAAGCAGTTTTGAGACGATCATTGAGCTGATTTCATTTATCAAATTTTCTCTTCTAAGTAAAAATACTATGAACCACGTAGCGTACTTAGCTTATCCACTCATGTTTATCGATTTCGAATTAAATTGCTGGAGGATAAAATGCTAAAATATTGAACAACGTTTTAGCAGTTTCAAGTAATTTGTGAAACTGTATGCCTAATATTGATTTGTTGTCATCAATTGTGGCAGCTTCAAATAATTTAATATAAAAGACAAAGACCGATAATTTACTATCATCAACAATTCTTTTATTTAATCATATCTTTCAAAACATAACTAATTTCAACTTATGAAGTGTTTTGAATTTGAAAATAACAATTATAGTTAATATTCAGATTACGTTTTCCCTGGTGGTTCAACACGAGCCGATAACAAATCAAGCCAATGTGATATAGTAAAACTACCATATATTTGTGAGACCTATGCAGGTTAATGATCTTTCATTGATATGATATTAAGCTACTAATTATATTCTAAGTTATCAGAAAGGATCGTTGAATATTTATCAATCGCAAGAGAACTTTCATAAATCAAAAACATTTTGTTAACTATACAATTCACTTCCAACCAATCATATAGTAAATGATTTATCACAATAAAATAATTATTCCAAAAAAAAAAAATTAATGCTTAAAGCTCCAAAAAGAAGTGAGATAAGAAGACAGGAAGGTTGAATAAAAGATTTAATTAATTAATTACCTAACTATTAATATGCAATATTTTATTCGCAAACAAAAAATAATTCTATACTTATCAATAAATTGATACTTCAGAGGAATCAACAAATGTAATTCAAAAGAAAAAGGTATGCCATGAAATCGACGATATCGAATATTGTTTCCTTTTCAACGATCCTAACAAACATAGTTCGTTGCTAATAAATTAATTTTTTTTTTCGCTGATCGATAAATTCTGTTCAAAGTTATTATTATTTTAAATGCAAGGTAGTAAACAAATTAGTTTTACTATAGATGAAGAAAAAGATTACTGCATTTTTTCCACTTTACTTTATTTCTCAAACACAAAAGCTGTTGAAAATTGTTGAAAAAGTTGTTGAAAATTGTTGAAAAAGTTGTTGAAAATTGTTGAAAAAGTTGTTGAAAATTTTCTTCACAATTATAATTTTTTTTTACTAATTTTACTAATTTTTGACACAATTTTACTAATTTTTGAACCATCGTTTTATCATACTCATTTTGAGTTGACGAGAAGAAAGTTAAAAAGAAAATGTTAATTCAAAATTTTGTGAAATTTATGTGACAGGCAATCAATTTCAAATTTTCAGTCAATGATCATTATACTTTTGTGGATGCATCCGAAATTTGTGCAACATTACCAACAAAATATCCAAATTACGGTCATCGATATGGACAACTTGCTCAAGCTGATAATATTTTCGAATGGCTATTTTTAACAGCAATGGCGTTGGAAAATGATTATGATCAATTCTTCATGGGCATTCGTTTTCGGAAATCAATAGGGTATGATGTTGAAAATTTTTCGCGTGAAATTTTTTTAAAAATCTTCAGAGTTGATAGATTAGCTAAAGTTACGAATTCTTCTGTTATTTGCAATAATTTAAATTATCCAATCTATTGTTAGCTTATATGTAATTTGCTAAGTTCATTGATTAGTAAACAATTTATTATTTTTAATTACTGCTATTGTTATTAATATTATTATTATTATTAGTTATCAATGCTAAATAACAGAATCATCGCTTCAACAAATGTCTAAAAAGAATGCAAAAAATTTAGCAATAAGAATTACTTCAAATGTCAAAACTTTAAAAACAATGTTTCAATATTTTTGAAATTTAATTGAAGTTCTAATTTCTCTAAAATTCTAACTTAAATAATTTGGGAATTGATAATTTCATTTAATACTCTTATTCATGGATTCTTATATTTTCACACTTACAAGATCCTATATGATTCTTTAGCAAAATCGAAATCTCTTTTATTGAGGATCATTGAACAAATTTATATTCAACGCTATTTTTATTCTAACTTTTCCGATACCACAATAAGGCATACAGATTTTCTCGTTCCGAAGCAATATGCTGTATATGATTTCTCCGGAAGATTTTTTTGCATATTTCAGGTTTGAAAGAATTGATAAACTACGATTACGTTTAGCACCTTGGGATATTGGTGAGCCAAATTTAGAGAATGGCGATTGTGTTGTAATGAGAATTGGAAAAAACGGTCCTGCTTGGTTTATGGATGATTGTATGAAGCGTAAACCGATCGTTTGTCGGCTTAGCAGAGGTAAAAGTTATTTTAGACAAAAAATTTATATTCTCTCTTCTGAAATAGTTTTTTGGCAAAAGTTTCCGGAAATGGACAGATTAAATTGAAGAAGACAGTTTAAACTAAATTTCTCGCAGTGTAGTAAATTATAAAATTTAAATATCTGTTTATTCTTTGATGTTATTTTATGCTAGTTGAAGTACTACAACGCTTTTGTTTTAAATACGCTAATTACTGCAAAATCGTAGTAAAACTTCATTATCACAAGTTATCATCGAATTTTTTCATTCCATGGTTATCATCATAATACGTTCACATAACATAAGTGATCTTATGATAATAGGATATGTGATATAATATCAGCTAATTATTTCATAGATTTTTTTTAGAGAAACCGATGAGTATGGTACCACAAACAGTACGTTGCCCAGATGGTAAAGAGGATTGGATTCTTGGCGAAACGCATTGCTATTATTTGGTTAGTAATGCGTCAATGTTCAGTTCGGGCTTTAAAGCGGATCATGATTGTTTTAAGGTAAGTGCGGAAGTATGGTAATTAGGCATTAATTAACCAGATGAAAATGAAACAACAGATATCCAACAAATAATTTTTTATAAAAAAATACTTGTTGTTTTTTTAATTCTATCGAAAATTCGCTCAATTTAAATATTCTTACTTTTTAATAAATTATATTAATTATACATGAATAATGAGAGTCGTGTAAAATTAATCAATTGCTTTATGCAAATTTCATTTTTATAAAAATATATTGACAAGGAAGTCCGAATGATATGTACGAATCATTCAGCTTTAACAGGCAAGATTACTTCACCTGCTTGTGCTCCAGCTTTAAATGGTGCCTGAGGGTCATCCTCTTCATCCGGTACCTCAGCCCATTGAATCACAAACTTATCCTCTTTAGGTGGCCCTTCAAGGCGGACTATTTTCAATTCCGTTTTATCACCTTTGGAAACAAAACCATACACTGGTGTGACACGGTAATGCTCGTTGTTAGTTGTTTTCACCTGAAATTTGATCAAACTGCAAACTCACCTAATAACTCTCTTTGGATCTTCTACTATTCCAATCTTCAATACTAATGATCTCATAACGGACGAATATGATATTAGATAAAAATTAATGTAAATAAAGAAAGTTGTTAATTAAAATCATATTAGTATTAAAAAATCGTATTGAATTATATTAATTAATTCATTAATAATACAAAATTTCCAAAATAGATATTTATAAAAGAGGAGTTAATTTATAATTAGCTTTGTTTTAAAAAAAAAAGATTTCCTAAAGTATTCAAAAATTTCAATGTTCATAAAAGAAGCGAACTTTAAAGCCTAATCGGCTTTCTGATTGATTGATAATATTAACGGTACTATCACCGCCCGAAGCTTGAAATGTTACATCAGGAGGATCAATATTCATTGCCATTTCAAATTACAACACTTGCAACTATGCTGTTGTAATAAAACCAAAAGTGATAAACCGTGCGATATATTTCAAAAAAAAAAGAAATGAAATATTTTCATTAAATGCTGTAATTTAAATTACAGTTTAGTTATAATTAATTTGCATAATTTTCTGCAAAATTACTCCTATTTTTTCTTGTAAAAGTATATTATATAAATTGGTATGCGATAAATGAATGAATAAATTATACGTAATAATATATATTTATTAAAGTCACGTATATCAATTTTAAATTCATGACTTTTTTCTTTCAATTTTTATTAATTTTTGAAATGCGCTCAAATTTTAGGTATATATCCATTTTAATATTAATTTAGGTGTATATCCATTTTCATCTTAATTTAGCTATATATCCATTCTTAACTTTAATTTATATTAATTTTTCGCTCAAATTTTAGGTATATATCCATTTTAATATTAATTTAGGTACATATCCATTTCCATTTTAATTTAGGTATATATTCATTCTTAACTTTGATTGATATTAATTTTTTGATCATTGTATTCAATTTTTATCATCAACTGCAATTATTTATCGTTTATTATTGGAAAATATAATTTCCATTGATTTTTAATCATAATTTTTAGATAATAGTTATTGTATTATTAATTATAATTACTTATCACTTATCAATTACTACTTGTTATTATGAATAATAAACATAGGGGACGAGTAAGAGATAAGGCATAAGTTTAAATGAATTAGTGATAATTAATAGAAATACTAAAAAATTAATAAGAATGATGTACGATCTGATGATCGATAAAATATTTCAATGAATATAGGATGGTAAGATTGTATAAGTTATTAATTTAAATAATTTAAATTCGCTGAGTAATGTGAAATCATAAGCTGCTAAAGTTTTTGCTGAAGATACAAAAGTTATTCATTATCCCAACGAACGTAGATGATATTGTTTTCGATTTTTAGTTCCATTAAGTTCTTAATTTTAATTATTAATTGGTTTCAGTATTTCAATGCAAGCTTGGCTAGTTTTGAAACACAGAAAGATTTTGAACTGTTCAAAAATTATATATTGCATAATGAGCTATCTGTATCAAATGCTTTAATTGGACTTATACGACAACAGCATGGTAAATGTTGTTTTTGAATTTTTAAAAACTCGTTTAAGAAATGATAACAAATATCGATGATATGCAAATGATAACAAGTACTGATGATATGCATAAATAGTTATTAGGATAATTGTGAAAAAAAAGTTATTGAAAACAAAAATACAAATAGCGATAAATTTATAATGATATTGATAACAATAATAATAAATACAAATAGCGATAAATTTATAATGATATTGATAACAATAATAATGAAAAAAATATTGATAACAATTACAACAGCATGATAAATTGATATTGATAACAATACAATAATATTGATAACAATAATAATGCTAATGCATTATTTATAATGATAATAATAATAAGAGTATCAGTAGATAGTTATTATGATTTATAATCATAAGCATTAATAATAAGAAGATAATTTGAAGGAATTGATGGTAATTGAAGCAATCATTTCAAGTCAACTGGAAGTTAGTAAATAAGTAACATATTTCTATAAAAATTAAAATTAATTATTAAAAAATAAAAGTGAGTGCTTTCTTAGGCTCATATGCTTGGAAGGATTCATCACCGGTAACATTCCTAAATTGGGCAAAAGATGAACCGGCGGATGAAAAAGGTCGAATAATACAGCAATGTGTTAAGATGGAACTGAGTGGTAACTACACCTGGCATAGTATTAATTGTTGGCAAAGTACTCATTATTTGTGTTCAGCGCCGGTATCTAATGTATTCCACCATCCGCCGCCCACAAGTAATTATCATCAATGTTGAATTTTTTCCTCTTTTCAAAATTTGAAATTTAAATTTTCTTTTGTCTTAAATTATAAATTATGATGAAATTTTTTACCTTCACCAATGATCAAAATAGCAGCGAATTTGCAGTGATCAAATATCGAATTAATTAAATTTAGTCAATTGTTTTAAATTAATTATGACTGGTCAATTATTTTTTTTCATCCCTTCTTGTTTCGGCGAAATTTTTTAGTTTTACGAAATTTAAATCAATTCTATTCTTTCATAAATAATTTTATTGTTTTATGAAAAAGTTTTTTATTCTACCAATGGCCAAAAAATATTCGAAAATTTGAGAAGATTAATTTAAATTCAATTTTAATTATTCATCCAAGAATTTTTGTTTCAGTGGATAGTGATAATAATGAAATATTTCCATCATCAATCTTATCAAATGATAAAGAAGTGAAAGATAGGAGGAAATTATCCGATGATAATGACAGCTACACTAGCAACAATGATCAAAATTGTAAGTGCTACATTTTAATAACTTCTTTTTAAACCTTTGAAAAGGAGAAAATTCATCGAGAAGTCATTCAGAAATATCCAACCATTATTATAACTCCTTCATGCCATTATTATGCCTTTTTTAGTTTTAGCTTATATAAATTAATATAAATGAATTGTCTTATATAAATTGTTGAAAAAACAAACAATGATGGAAGTTCAACGAATTATAATTAATGTCATTAACCGTAAGATATTTGAATAAGGTAAATTTAGTTTAATTCAGTTAGGTAAAATCTAATCAGTCTGATCTAAACTTTTCCTAAATCAATTAAAATGAAAGGTATGGCATGAGAAAGAAAGAATAGTAATTTTAGCATGTAAAGAAGAAGAAGAAGCTAAATTTGAATTAGATCGATTTAAGAATAAGTAATATTAATTCTCGTGATTAAATTAATTATTATATTGCTTTCTACTTGCTAACTTCCCCGCATAACTTAGTTATGATTTAGTAAGACTAAAGTTCAAAAATTTCACTCCATTGAATTTATTTATTCCTTATTAATTATTAATAATAATTACGGTTTGGATACAGTGAAAGAGTAATTTAAAACTTTAATTTTAACTACTTACTATTGTATGCAATACTTCATTATAGTTTATGCGATAATTTTCGATGCAATTAACACTCATTAAATTTTTTCATTCCCATTCTTTCTCAGCTTATCGTCCAATTATTATTAATTAATTAATTTTCCATTTCACTTCTGTATCAATTCATATTTTAGTGGCTGTCAATAACCATTAAGTTATCCATTTTTATTCAGTATCAATTTATGCAATAATTAGTGACTGTCAGTAACCATTGAGTTATCCATTTTTATTCGATATCAATTTATGCAATAATCAATAGCTACAATCAATAAGTTCCATTTCTATTCTACCATAATTGTTTCATTTCTGGTTTATACCTAATTAATATTAGTAATTAATAAGTTGCTAATTTCTAAATTTCTTAATTTGTGAAAAAAAACAACCTTACCAACTTTTTTTGCAGTATTACCAATATCACCATCACAATCGATAAGCGCAATTAATACTTTGGGTGAAATCTGTTTAATGTTCATCATAGTGTTAAGTATGATCGGTGGCATACAACTATGGAGACGAAAGCGACGATTATGCTTAAATAATCAACGAATTATTCAATTTGATCAACTTCAAAATGAGGAAGAAAATACCATGTAAACGGTATGATACGGGTATCACTGATAATGATAACGAAACAGTATCTTTATTAATTTTAAAAAATTTTTAACTTTATCAAGAAAGGAAAGAAAAAATTCTTTAAGATAAGATACACAAGATAAGATACATAATGATAGCAAAGCAGTATCTTTAAAATAATATGAAAGTTTTATTCCTCTACTTTTTCCTTAATATCATTTTTGTTCATTTAAGTAAATTTGTTCGATACATTTTGCGATACATTGTTTAATACATTTTGTGGTACATTTTGCGGAATTTGTTTGATACATTTTGTGGTACATTTTGCGGAATTTGTTTGATACATTTTGTGATACATTTTGCGGAACATTTTGCGGTACTTTGTTTGATACATTTTGTGGTACATTTTACGCAATTTGTTTGATACATTTTGCGATGCATCGATTATTTGATTGAAAATTTAGAGGACGAAAACTGGCACCAAATAGATTTTGATATATTTTAAAAGTAAAAGTTACATGAAAATTTTCATCTATTGCATTTAACTTTTTTTAGGCATAATTTTAGTTTTTCTATATTTCCATTATTCTTTCATTCATCCTCTTGTCGTTTTCCTCTGTTGTATATTTTGAAATTACAATATCATTCATCTTTTGTTACGTTTATTTTAATCTGAAATTTGATTTCCAATATTATTGTCTATGCATTAGTTAAAATGGCAGTAAAATATTTGATTAGAATTTACAATTAAATAATTAATTTCAATTAGTCACAATTAAATTTCTTCTGCAACGCATTGCATTGTGACCGTTTCATTGATATCAATTTACATATTCCGAAATAATTGGAATAAGGCGCATTAGCATTTATTAATTGTAATATTTAAATTCACTAAAATATTGCGATCAAAACTGAGTTGTAGAAATCAAAGAGTTCGATAGTGAAATAATTTGTACAGAAAAAGGAATTAATAATTGATAAGCATAGCATAAGACAATCACCTATAACTAGAAACTTAGGAACCTCAGACATATAATTAATTATTAGATAAACATCTGATAATTACATTACCATTCATTGTTAATTTAAGCAATGGGATATAATATAACCTAAAACAAATATACTGATAATTTTAAACTTCATTTATTTGAAAACAGACAAACTATGAAATGGGAATCTTTTGGCAAGATTCAGATTATGAAGTTGGAGAGCAAATATTTTGCTGACTGTTAGAAATAAGCTTATAAGAGCTTTTCTTTCTTACTAAATGCTTCTGCAACAAATTTTGAAATTAAATTTTCTTTTCAAATTTTAATCCAAATTTAAGTTCACATGATAGGATAAATTTAAATTCAAATATTTAGAACTTAATCAAACCTGAGGTCAAATAGCTACCTAAAAATTATTCCATGCCATTTCAATTTTCTATAATTTTGAAATAAACTGAAATTATTAAAATGCAAAATATTGTACCGTAAATATAATTACATTTCATATATCATTTAAAAAAGTGGAACAAATAACTCTGAGGATTACGGTAAATTTTAAATTCATATTACTTTTTCGATTAACTATTTTTGAAATTAGTTATAATTAATTTCCATAATGTATTTTGAATTAAGGTAGTAGAGAAACTTGATTCACATATTATTCCTATCGCTGATTTTATTCACTAATGAAAACAATAATATGAAAACATCAAAACTGAGAACTACTTCATTAACACCTGTAATAAAAGAGTAGCTTATTTTTAATCATTACTTACTAATAACTATAATAAACATTATATGGATATACAATTTTGCAGGAAAAGAACGTTTTAAATTTTAAGTTTTCAATTGATACTTAATATCCATGAAGAATTGAATTAATGAAAGCCACAAAATGTAAAATTCAAAAATTAATCGAAATCAATGAGAAAAAGAAAAATGAATAAAATTTTAAACAAAATAATTTTAATTTAATTAAGTCTAAGTAAATTAAATAAGAACTAAATCCATAATAACTGAATTTCAAACCTAATTCAATTTATGAAATTACAATTGATAATAAGATTTATAATTAAAGGAAAAAAATTAACAACCTAAATTAACAAATACTAGTCATGACTAAAATTAACAACCATACTAGTTGCATTTCTCTGCATCATTTTTCGACATTAAAACTTCAACAAATAAATTTACAATTATTCTTCCACTTTCAAATATTTGTATCAACAACATACACTCAATGATTATGCAGAAAAAGTACCACACTTTTTTCCTGGCACTTTTGAATTTTATTTGTATTAGCTTTGAAGTGAAATTTCGACGTCAAAAATGATTGAGAATCTAATTCTGATACCTTTGAATTTTGTTTGTATTAACTTTGAGTTGAAAGTTTGTTTGTATTAACTTTGAATTGAAATTTCGACACCAAAAACGATTGAGTATTATGTGCGATATCTCAGGTATTACTTGGATAAAAAAATTCTCATAAAAATATTTCAAAAACTTTCTATGACCGATTCTGTTTCCATAGTGATAAGTAATAAAAAATGATTTTAAATGATGGATTTAAAAAAAGTCAAAGAAACATAATCAATGAGCAAAAAAAGATGCAAACTTCTATAACGAACTCACGGGATAACTTCCATAACATTTGGAATAACTGGAACTCTCGGGATAACTCTCATAACATTGCTACCACAGGTGGACTACTTAACAATTGACGATAATTTTACAAACATTCATTCATCAAAAGAAATTGAAAAATTGACATTTTGAACGAAAGACTAAAAAGTTCGCATTCTTCAAATTGTGAAAATGAAATGTTATATTTGAAGTGATAACAAATATTTGCCAAATCAATGATATTCAGGAAACCATTCAAATAATCAATTTTTGAAGCAATGAAGTTTTTTGTGAGATTTATTCGATACAAATAATTATTTTGATTTGAAGACGATAATTGGCTGTAATAAAAGAATGAAATATTTGTATGAAATATTTTAGGATAATCTTCGACAAATTTATAATTATTAAATAATATAATTTTAAAAATATTATTTTGAATTTTAGAAATAGAAAAATTGGGATAATAATAAGAATGATAATAATAATAATAATAATAATAATAATAACAATAATATTTATAATTATAATAATAATAATTTTATAATTATTAACTAGCTACTATCATTCATTTATTTTATTATTATTAATATAACTGCAAAATCATTGCATTTATTGCTTCAATATATTTTTTTGCAAAACATGAATAATTAGGAAAACAAAACTTTTGGATGAAAAAGAAATAAATATACACTTTTCAGTGCAACAGAATTTATGCTCCCACTTATTTCCTCTTCAACAAATAAAAATGTAAAGATAATTGATTTGATATGATTGTGATTATGCTATGCTGATTGATTTGATATGATTGTGATTATGATTATGCTATGCTGATTGATTTCATATGACTATGCTATGATAACTGATTTGATATGATTATGATTATGCTATGCTAATTGATTTGATATGATTATGATTATGCTATGCTATTTGATATGATTATTCTATGCTAATTGATTTGATATGATTATGATTATGCTAATCGATTTGATATAGCCATGCTATGCTAACTGATTTGGTATGATCATGCTATAATAATTGATTTGATATAATTATGATTATGCTATGCTAATTGATTTGATATAATTATGATAATGCTAATTGATCTGATATATTTATGATTATGCTATGCTAATTGATTTGATTCGATTATGCTATGCTAATTGATTTGATTCGATTATGATAATGCTAATTGATTTGGTTCGATTATGATAATGCTAATTGATTTGATATAATTATGATAATGCTAATTGATCTGATATATTTATGATTATGCTATGCTAATTGATTTGATTCGATTATGCTATGCTAATTGATTTGATTCGATTATGATAATGCTAATTGATTTGGTTCGATTATGATAATGCTAATTGATTTGATATAATTATGATAATGCTAATTGATCTGATATGTTTATGATAATGCTATGCTAATTGATTTGATATGATTATAATTATGACTGTACTAATCGATTTGATAGGATTATGATTGTGCCAATCGATTTGATATGATTATAAATAATGCTAATCATTCCTTTAATCATTCAAATAGAATTAAATAAAAAAAAGCAATCGAATCCTGAAATTCAAACCGTAAAACGAAAACGAAAAACGGAATGAATCAAATTGTTCGATTTTTTTTCAAACAAAACGAAAAAAATGGATGGAAATGTTTTATTTTAGTATAATTTAACATTTTTTGATTTGTGAAAATATTTGTTTTTGCTTTTCCTTCACATTCATTTTCTGTTCTGTTTTTTGTTTTATTCATTTTATTATCAATTGATGAATCAATTTTGATCGAATATTTTTCCTTATTGCCACTTTTTCTTCCTTCTTTCTTTCTTTCTTTCTTTTTCATTTCATTGTTTTATTTTATAATTAAGAGATTTTAATTAATGAAGTTAATTAAAGAGTATTTAAATGACGAATGAAGGAATATTTTAGTTATAGTAGTAATGAATATTTGATATTAAATAGATTTTAATTAATGAAATTAATTAAAGAGTATTTAAATCATGAATACAGTAATATTTTAATTTATAAATTATGAAATGTAGTAATAATGAATATTACATATTAAATAGATTTTAATTAACGAATTTAATCAAATGGTATTTAAATTACGAATGAAGTAATATTTTAATTAATAAATTATGAAATAGAGTAATAATGAAATACAGTAATATTTGTATTTAGTATTGGAATGAATTTGTAAATATATACATGTATATAATACAAATAATATTTAAATTAATGAAATTAATAAAGTAGTATTTAAATTATGATTACGGTAATATTTTAATTAATAAATTATGAATGCTATATTTAAATTATGAAATAGGGTAATAATGAGATACAGTAATATTTAAATTCAGTATCGGAAAACATTCGTAATAAATCCATATCATTGTGATTAAGTTAAATTCAATTCGTACGATTTTATCAATTTCGTATATCAGAGTTTCAAATGACGAAAACATGTGTTGATAGATTTGCCGAATGAAAAACATAAATATTTGCGTAATCGAAATTAAGATGATATTGGAAATGAAAAACAATAATTGAATACTCTTACAAAAAATATGTTTGAGGAAATTAACTTTGTGAATTACACAACTATTAATTAAACAATAAACTAGTAATTAACAAGTGTCTCCTCTTTCCTTTGTTTTTTCAAATTTTTACAATATCAATTTAATTTCTCAGTTCTAAGCTAATATCAGGGTAGCAATCCTAAAGTACGCTAGCAATCCTTCATTAAAAAAAAACAGTACATATGGAACAGAAGATGGAAAATAAATCAATGGATGACCTATTAGGTGTTACAAAAGAATTACTATCATTGTGGATGACAACGTATCCGAATGTGGCATTAAATAATCTGTCACCACATGAAAGTATGTTTCCAGGTATTTCATTAGAATTATTAGAAATTATCGATATATTGATATATTTATTATGATTTGAATAATTCATCCTAAGACTATTTATACGGTGAATTGCTTTTTTGACATTTAAAAATAGCTGTTATGATTTATAAGCTTGCAATTATCGTACTTTCAACAATTTATCTAAATTATCCAAAGGTAAAAAAAATTTCCGTCACCTTTAATTAAGCTATTTGTAATTCATTATCATGAAGGAATTGCATGTAACACGTCAAATTTAATTTATTCTCAAATTTAGTATAAAAGAGATGATTCATTGAAAGTAATTATATGAATTATTAAATTACTTTTTTTTTTTGAAGTAATTTCAGTTCGGAATATCACTGCTTCACGACGTATTGAATCAATAGGATTGAAAAATTTTGAGGTAATTATCTTTCAAAATTCAAAATTTACAGTGATCAATTTTGATTCCTAATTGAAAATTGTCATAAGATAATTTCTTCTAAAGGTGTCCCAATTGAAAATTATCATAAGATAAATTATGATAAGAATTATGATAAGATAAGATAAGATAAAGATGTCCTAATTGAAAATTATCACAAGTTAATTTCTTCTAAAGATGTTCCAATTGAAAATTATCATAAGTTAATTTTTTGTGCCTATTTTTATTTTTTATCCAAAATGCTAATTTCATTAATTAAAATGATAAATTTAAAAACAAATTACATTAATTAAAAGTTTTGTATTTTAATTATCTTCTTAATTAGCATAATTTCATCATTACTATTAAATGCTTCACTTGCAAATAAACACTATAATGTGTGCAACTTAATTTTTCAATTATATCTTAATTTACAATTTTCAAAACTTTAGGCATTTTTCTCAAACACACATACTGAAGAAGATCATCGACAGAGCAATTCAGTGAATCCATTTCAATGCAAACTTACACCATCCACATTTGATGGTATGAACAAGAAATTTTGTAACAATTCCATTTTTTATATTTAGCACAATTTTAATGAAAATTAAAAACAATAAAGTTAGTTTGACTTAGGTCCATTCAATGGGTAGCATTTCTTTTTTTGCAATTAATTAATTAAAATTTTGAAATAATTTTATTTTTCAAATTATTACAGTTTTAATGAAAATTAAAAACAATAAAGTTAGTTTGATTTAAATCCATTCAATTGGTAGCATTTCCTTTTTTTTGTGTTAAATTAATTTCATGAATAATTAAAACCAATGATGATCATGATTTTTTAAAATTTTTTGAAATAAAATTTTTGAAATTTTTCTTCAAAAATATTTGATACGAATATTTGATACGTTTGATCTTATTCATTCATTTTTATAAGCTATTAAATATTATAATCGATAGCAGTAATTTATATTTAAATGAAATATTTTGTAATTTAGATAAAACAATAGTAAGATGGATTTTTCGTCATTTCTTTAGCAATGATACATTCTCAACTTCTACTATCACAGATAATAACATTTATCTTATCAATTTTTTGATCTATTGATGCAACATTTTTTGCAGTTCTTGTTGATGTTTGACATCTCTTGAATCTATGCTTTTCTATTTTTTATCTAATTATCTGAGCGATCAATCAATGATATACTATTTTTCGAATTTTCAATCATATTATACTATTTCCAAAATTTCCATTACTTTGTCCCTTTCCAAAATATTGTACTATTTCTACAATATCATCCTCAATTTTATTCTTTTCCACTTTTCACATTAAAAAACTTAACTACATGTGAACATCATATGAGTGGGAAGTGTTGTTTCGTTCAAGTTGCACAATGAAATTTCTAAACTTCAGTCTCTGTGCTAATTACGCCATGTGGTTTCTGCCATATTAAAATTGCCCGTTTTCATTTTAGAAGTGGGCTGACAGGTGCATGGTTGGATGCTTAACTCTTTTCACTTTTCATTTTCACTTCCTTAATGTTTTACAAATCACCTATTGTTTCATTTGTCTCATCAATTGCTTCCTGATCAATCATTTCCACGTGGTCATTATTATCATTTTATTCTTTTACCGTATGACATTTTCTATGAATATATTAATTTTTTCTTTGTAGCCTTCTCAAAAGGAATTATCTCTAATTCTGTTTCTCAAATGGATGATGTTTTTTTATCTTTAAACATTTAACAAAACAAAAATAATAAACAATAATAAGTAAATGATGAACAAAAATGATAAAGAGTAATAAGTAAATAACGAATAGGAATTGAATTATCAAATTTTTACACCTTATTTTAATTATTCAATTTTTTGTACTCTATTTTAATTATTCAATTTCTTTTTACTACCTTATTTTAATCATTCAATTTTTCGTATTTTAATTGAATTATTCAAGTTTTTTTAATACCTTATTTTATTTATTCAATGAAAGTTAAAATTTGTTGCATGCACAGAACTTATACTTTCCAAATGAATTTTGAAATGAAAAATTCAACACTGTTGCATTGTATCGTGTTTTCATTTACTTTACATATATTTCCTAACTCAATCCGATAACATTTTCTTATTCAGTTTCCTAATGTTTGTCTGAACTTTTTCATCTGGAAAGAAAGCAAGCTGTTGACTTTTTTGATAAACCGAAAAAATTCATATCATGTAAAAATCATGATCTAGTGAGTCACTTCTCAAAATCTAACTGTAACAAAAGATAATATCATCCATTTAGAATTGTATATATTTTTTCCCTTCTCAAATTTATACATTATTTTTTGACGTTTACCTCTGAGAGTGTAATTATTATGCATATTATATATATATATCTTATTATGCATATTATTCTTTAATTGCTAATTAAGACTTAATACTTTAAATATAAATTAAAACGTATCAATATTTCCTTCTACTTATTATTTATATTAATTTTTTATTTTCATTCAAAAAAATATTTTTATCTTCTCTATGTTTTTGCAAATGTTTTTTCATACTTTTAATTATTAAATTTTTCATAAATTAATATGTCATGCCATATATAACATTTTAAAACACATATAAATATATATTATACATATATGTTACCATTTATAAGTTTATACAAGCGTACGTATCCTTAGAGCGCATTTGATATAGATGGGATTTCAGATTTATTAAAATTTTGTAATATTCCACTTCAGTAAATATATCGAATGTTGCGACGTCAAAGCTCCAATCAATGACCTCCTCACTATACCGTTCACCCTCATTATGTAGTATCATGACACCAAATGTGTCATTGGATATGCATGAGGAAGTTATTGCTTTTCGTAAGTGATGTATCACTTTCATCTTTTGCGAATTTCATTTTTTTAATCATTTCAATGATTCCAGTTAAGATTTATCTTCTGAGCGATTTTAGAAATTTCAATTTAATTCAATTTTTCAGACAGTTCATGCATTTTGATTGGAATTATGCAAAATTTCCAACTTGTAGCTAAGGTGTTGTGTTTTGTGATGGTTAAATTTTATCACAGTATTTGATAATCAAAGTTAATTAATACAAAGATTTTTGTCATTAAAGACTTTCTTCTTATTACTGATTATCTTCTGCACTGTAACGAATTCAACTCTGAAACGGCTATAAAGTGTTTTACTCTTTATCATATAGTAATCAATATTGCTGATAATGCCACAGTACTCGGTCTTTATGCAAATATCTTTTTAAAAGTAATAAGTGAAAAAAATCTTATTGATCTGAATGAACTGAGTTTTAAGATAATATTTCGAAAGCTTGATCAATAATTTGGGATTTTTTACTTATTACTTTTGTATCAAATTTGGAGAGTTACGGCATCCTATTTCACTGATTTGTTTCAGTTTGCTCGATCTGTAGTATCGACTGCCTTTTCTTCAAAAACGATATTGTTTTAGATATTAAACTGCATTTGATAATTTAATACAATATCTTATTATCCTTTGGGAGGTTTCTTTTTATGTATTTATAATAAGCAGCTAAAGATTTTGTAACTTAAAAAAAGATTTGAGTTTTAGAGGTCAAATCATAACTTTTAGCTTATAATTACAATTGAATTTTACAGCACAGTCTGCTGAATTGAATTCCGACGTAGGTATTCAGACTGGCCCGGAGTCAAAATTATCCGCCATTAGTTCCTCGTCGAATACAGGTTCATTTTCAAATTTATTTGTTATTTTTCACAAAATATGATCATTTTAATATGATGCATATTTATTCTGGATGTACATATGCATTTTATATATATATGTACATCCAGAATAAATAGAATAATGGTTCTAAGATTGCTTCTTTTTACACTTATAGATTTGAAAACTGGGAATAAAATGGAAATTAAAATTTTCCGTCCATGCATTACGATCTAACTGACTTCTGTGCCATTTTATATTTATAAATAGTGCTGTTAATATAGAATTAAAGCGAAACAGAATAGTTAACTTTCAGGAAACATTCCGATAGTTTATGAGCCAACGGAAGCATTACCACCTTCTAATGCACCATTGAGTCCACTGCTATATTTACAAAAACAGTAAGTGTTTAAAATTTGTGTGATATTGTTGATGTCGCTTCTTGTGATCATGATTTTCCTAGTGTCATCGTAGCGAGTATTCATGGCTGGATAGTGGTTCTGTTTTTTCTTCTTCAGTTATTTAGAAGTTGTATGGAGAATAACTCTGCAGTAAATTATAGACCATTCGTTATTAAACGATGATCTGCCGCTCGATACCTATCCATTTCTTCGAAATTTAAAATAAAAACTAATTTTGAAAAAACCTTCTGCAAAAAAGTTCATTTTTATGCATAAGAAATTTCTGTACATTATCTGCACGAAAATAGCAAAATTATGAATCAAAATTAGACCACATTTTCAATAACTCAAAATACATTACGATCCCCAGTGTTTGCAGGTTATTTCATTCTGAAAGCATTAATTTTATGAAAATTTTATGATTTTGAATTCCAATGAAAAGAGAAAAACGGATAAGTTGACCATTGTAAAAAGGATAAGGATAAGTTGACCATTGTAAAATTAAAAACTGGAAGAAACATCCTGCAATCTGCCGTTATAGCCCCTGTTTCAATCGGTATTATAACATAATATTTTTCATTCAGCTGTTCTGGCTAATAGCAAGAAAGACGAAAGAGAAGTCGCTCTTTCTGCATGCTTTGCTTTATATTTTAAATTTTTGTGCTTTAAGCTTTTTTCCTTTCAAGAAAGTGCATTATTCCAAGATTATATTCTTTTTCATCATTCAAGTAGCATTGGTTTTTTATGATCATATCAGAAATTTGCCTAATTTCAAATATATGTTTTAATTATATTTATGTTTAAGTTGAAGATGACTTTAGATTCGGTATATTGTATGCAAATTCAGTTTTATTATTAGGTTTTCTTCCCTTCATATTTTCAGTTTTGTAATTTTTTGGGAAAGTTTTTCTCTTTCTATTCTTTCAATTTTATAATTTTTAATGGGATTAAGGTATTTCGTCATTGAGAGAGTTTTTCCGTCTTACTGATCAAATCATTACATGCCACTTTCATCATCGAACATTAATTGAATACCGTTGAAATCTTGAATAGCACCAGGAATTAAGTAATTATTAAAATTATTAATTTTCACTTAACACTTTTTACTGCGATGAAAATTACAGGTAATTGAGGCTTATTATATATTGACATTTTATCAAATAAAAATGAGATAAATTTGTTAACAAAATCTAATTTTATGATCTGGAAAATATTTCAAAAAAAAAAGGCTTGTTTTATCTTCGAAATAAAATTTGCTATTATTCGAAGCACCGCCTTATATTTACTTTGAAAGTAAAGTTTTCAATTTTCGGAGTATCATCAAGATGCATTTCAATATTTACTCAGCATATATCCAATTCCATAAATTTTCTATATTTGAATGCACTTTTTTCATGGTGTTTGAATTTTATCCATTTATAGCTCACGTTCATATGCTCACCATTTTTTTCGAATTAATTTATTCGTCCTTTACAAAACCTCATGTTAAATTTAGTATTTTAGGTTTTTAATATGAAGATCTGATTTTTCTTTTTTTTAATTCTTTGAAAAGTGGTTCGTGTCGTTTGCGAATATTTACTGAGCTTTTTATCAAGTGACAAATTGCAGCTTATTTTTATTAGTAATGATGTTTAGTTGCTGCTTTCATATGAAAAATCATATTCCTTGAAATAAATGATATTGTTTATGATGTAGGTTAGCACCGCCAGGTTAGCACCTGAACACCCATTTTCTATAAAGCTAATATTACTGATAATGATAGGCCTGTAAAATCATTTCCATTACCTTAATATTATAACGTTGTTGCTGGCATTTACTTTTTCTATTACCTTAATATTATAACAATATTATAACGTTGTTGCTGGAATTTACCTCTTTCTAATTTAAAGGCTTTCACACATTTCTTTCGGAAAATACTCGAAGAAATATATCAAGTGAACAAATAACAGAGCTAACGTTTTTATCAGTATTGTTCTCAACAGTAGAGACAAAACCATTAAGAAAAAACTTAGAATTTTAAGAAATAATATCTACTTCAATAGGATTAGATCAGGAAAAATTGATCGGTGTGTCAAAATTTCATCGAGAAATCATGGTCTATATGAAAATTGATCGTTCTTCAACGTCCAGCATTCCGATAAATTCGGAATTAGCAATGTTGAAAAGTAATTTATCCCATAATTTATTAATAGCAGCAAATATATCATCCTAAAAATTCGTTGGTTTAAATCACTTCGTTCCATTTTAACCAATGATTCATGCTTCAATATGCGGAAAAGCATACAACTGACTAACTTTGATATGAATGTGCAGTAACTATTTGGCTAATACTGTACGCTTCTTATCAACACAAGTATTATCAATATAAATATTTTTAATAGCTTTCCGATTCATATGTTCCCTTCAACTCTACCTCATCATTATTTGGAGTGTCATAACATTCCATCGACAGCAAAGGTAACTGCAACGGCAACACCAATAGCAATAACAACAACAAGTAATGATGTTGTAGTAAAGGAAAAAGCGGCACTGTTGAATAAAAGGTCTGTTTATTGATCATCTTCCGGATTATATTTTCAAATGACTGCATTTTTTCCAGGTACCGTGGTGAGTTATCAATTCTGGAGAAGTATTTTTATGATCTCAGTCGAGCGCAACTTAAAGCAAGTTCACGAACATCAGCTTTACTAGCAGGTTTTGCTATGGTAAGTAAATTATAGGATCAATTTAGTCAAGCTTTGAAATGGAATATTTTATTTTATTCCTGTCATCGATAATTTGATCGAAATATCCCACTACAAGGATACCTGCAGAATGCATTTTCGATAACATAAGATAATATCATATCACACAGTACCATAAAATTGATATTATGAAGTGCAGTACAAATTTTTCGGATTTTCGGTATTATTAATTATTATAAATAAACTAATTGTTTTTTTATCAGAGTGGTATCTCATTGCCTGAGTCCTAATCTCAAAGTAGAACCTCGGGTTAGTGAGACAGTACACTGACTGCCTTACCATTTACTGAACCAGCGGATGTTTTGGATGAAATTTTGGAGTTCATTGCTCATGTCTTTATCCAGGATTTAAGAGTTTATAAAGTATTTTTTAATTACGATTTCATGAGATTGATGATTATCTTCTGCAGTTGTTCTGTTTTTTTCTGTATATCCCGATCATTCTGAGTGTTTTTCCAATTTTTTGGTATTCCATCCAACGAAATTATTGAATACTACTTTTTCCTTTTATTTAACTTCACACCTTAAATTATAATATTTTTTGATTTTTTCTTTTTTTCCATTTTATTTTTTACCAGGCAAACTGTTAATGTCAATATAGCAAACAAACCAGAAAATATAATGGAAGTGAAGATAAAGAGTTCGAAGTATTTGAGTTTTGAACAGTTTGTATTTATCCCAACAACACCGTATCTTTCTTGAATATTACTTTAGCATTTCTAATTGGTTTTTATTGCTGGATCAATAGTTAATTAGCTTGACGGAAAAAGTTATTTATACTTTTTGTCTTATATCGTTAACCTTAATCTTTCTTTCTCCTTTTTTTCAGATTTCATAACTTAGTCACTACCAGCTTTTTGCTTTTTTTGCTTTATGTTAATGATTTTTAGACTTTTCTATATTATGATTTACTTTTCCAATCATTACGAGCACCGATTCCTCATGTTCACCCTTTGTTTCTGATATTTTAATTAAATTTTCTTAATGTTAGCTTGATCATTTGGTGATCTATTTCCTTTATCAACGGTCTATTTTATTTTTAATAAAATCTCTTTACAATTTGAAAGTATAGGTAATCGACATCAGAATCATAAGTAGATCGTAGTGCATGAGACAGTAACATAATTTCTTATCAATAGATATTAAGCGTAAATCGAAATAACTTAATCAATGATTAGATATATAACATAAGCGTTAGTTCGGTATTATGCAATAAAATTTGGTAAATTGATAATATGCTCTCACATTGATAATATTGGATGTTATGACATTTAGCATTTCGCTTAGCAGTATTCAAAAAGTATTAAATTGTTATAAGATAGTATACTTCATTATGTCCAGGTCGCTTTGGTGGAATTGCAATATGAGCGAACGACGCCACCTTTTTTGTTAATAACACTTGGAGTGGTGACCACACTTCTTGTTTCCGTTCATCTCCTTGCATTAATGATGTCAACATGTATATTACCTTACATCGAAGCAAATGGTTGTACGCAAGATTCACCTCATATCCGGTTGAAGTAAATTCGTTCTCCAACAATTATTTGATTTTGGAATAATAGATTAGGGAAATGCTGCTTTAGTTTATTAAATTGGAAAAATGTAATAATGAGACAAGAAATCATTGGTTAGGAAAGATTAGTCGCCGGTTTGAAACTTAGGTTAGCAATATTTTTAGCATCAGCATCTCTATTGCATTGGCGATATTTTCTTTCTTTTTATTTTATATGTGCATAAATCTTTTAAATAATGGATCTGCCCAATACATTTATGCTTTTATGTCAATTTGCAAATTTTATTTCATGCATTTCAATTTCAGGTTCTACATCGATCTATCATGGTTATTTAGTACATGTATTGGTTTAATATTGTTTCTTATTGAAATTGGTATAATATTTTTTGTGAAATTTTATGCGGTCAATTATATTACTGCTGCTTATATTACTACTGCTATGCTCGGTAAGCAAAAGATATTTTTTACTCTCAATTTTAAGAATTTTTTCGTTATCCGAATGAAGCATCATCGGGTTAACTATCGCTTAATAATGCATTATATCGTTAAGCCGTTTTATTGTTCATTATTACATAGTATTTTCAAAATTTTTCCAAAGCGAGAGATGACATATCAAGTAAAGAAGCAGTTAAGATATAAAATAGAGCATTTAACAAAGAGATATGTTGTAAACTGTAATTTTATTTCGAAATTTTGCGCACTGAAATCTTAACTTAAAGTTTTTATTCCTCCAAAATATTTTCTAATTTATCTACATTCCATCTTTTTTAATATTATTTGTTCAATTCATGTCAATGTTTTTCTTCATTTCAGTACCCGTTGTAGTGGTATTTACAATATTCTCATGTCTTATACACAAAAATCGATTTATTCATTCTATAAATCGTGTGGGATCAAAAGCAATTGATTTACAAAAATTTCTAAGCGAAAATAATGCAACGATATCGAATATTCCGAATGCTACACCTGTTGAACGACATCTGGTAGGTGCTGGCTTACAAAGCATCCGAGTTATTCATCACTGATTATACATAATGAAGATTTTTATAAAAATTTGAGTTTTTTCATTCTTCTAGTTTGCATTGGTTTTTTGCTCCTGCACTTTAATATATGCTTTGGGTTTAATGCTATTTTAAAATATAAGCTTCCATATTTGCTATTGGATGGAGATTATCTCCTGAATATTTTCCATTCTTCATCACTTATATGCTGCTATTAAATTTGATTTGATTTTGATTGTTTTGGGTAATTTGATCAACGAGAACTTAATGGAAATGAGCTTTTTTATGTTATCCTATTTGGTTTATGCTAGTATCTTGTAGGGTGAATAAATTTGTTGTTTCATTCCATTTCTTCAGCTCATCCATATCAGCTGTTATTGGCGAAAGATCAAATCGTTTGTTACACAAAACGTAACTGTCTTTGAAGATGAAGTGTGAGAACACCTTTCATTGCAATCTAGTTGATTGTATTCGCCATTTAATTCTTCCTGCTTGATTTATTGTTTCATACGGCATTTATGCTTTCATATATAAAACATTAGTTTTCACTATTTCCAACTGGAGCTGTGAGCAAGCACTTCGGGGCAAAAAACCTCCATAATGTGTCGCTTTCGTGATCCTATCATCCTCTGTTTACATTTTTTTGTACTTCCTTCCATCCTTGATAAAATAAAGTCTTCGTTTTACAGTATTCTGTTTTATCTACCTTTTTATGCTATCCGCATACTCTTTCACGCTATCTTCTATTTTTAGAATTTTGCTATTTGTTTAACTTTCAGTTGATGACATATTTAATTGATCTCAGATAAAATTTCCCACTTTTAGCACTGTTATCATTATCTTTCCTAGGTCAAAGTTATGCATCACTTTATGTCCATCCGTGAGAGCAATTTCTTTTGCATGTGATATGCTCAACCTTGCAACTCGAATGTCCTGTTATCGTTCGAGAGACATAGAAAGAGTACATTTAAACTGGTTAAGTATTCTCTTTTCATGTCTTTCAGAAGTCATTTATCATGAATCCAATTTCCCATGTTGACAGATCTGTAATTAATGACATGTTTAGTTATATAGAGTCAATCAAGCGGATCACTTTGTAATCATTGAAATTGACCTACACCTCAAAATTTTTCCATGAATTGATGTTTCTCATTAGATCACTCGTTGTCAGAATCGTTTAACCTGTGGTCCTCTCCAACATGGCTCCTACGCCTGTGTTCGTGGGCAAAAAAGCACCTAATTACCCAGTGCTAAGAAAAAGTATCGACGAGGGAGGGAAAATTTTTCCTAGGATATTTTCATATTTCCGTTTGCATCTCTTCTATGCAAATTTTGAACAAATCTCGGTAGCAATTTTGAATAATTCTGTATCAAAGCCGTTTATTACTAACCATGGTAACACCGAAATTCCTTTACAAGAGATCTTCACAGCTAATTTCATCTGTCTCAAAAATCTGATCTAATGGATAATCCTTCATTTGCGAATTTGGCAAAATATCTTGATTTTAATCATTATAAGGACTAAAAATCGTATGGGATCATATACTGAGGTTACAAACTGTAAGACGACTCTTTCAAAGAATTTTCTTCTATCTTATGATCTCACTATCACATTGATAATTCCTAGTGTTTTCAAGGACCTTTCTTTGACCTCCTTTAAAAAATTGAAGACAGGTGAAGATAAGCGATTATCGAAATCTTTTTTGAATTAAAAAAAGCTTGCTTTTTGAGATTGCTTGCTTGTTACTCGTTACTTAATGATTTTAGCAGGCTAATCTGCAAATACCTTGTTTAGGTATATTTAACAAATGAAGGGCATTTAATGATGAAACTTATCACATACTATTACTATTTCTATATATATATATTACAGGTTTTTATATTACAGAGATAAGAGGAAGAATAATCCATAATTCTAGAATCATCTCTACTATAACTTGGAAACAGTTTCATATTCTATGGTATTTGGCACAATTTCTTCGTAATGAATAAAACGCTTTGCATTGCTTTACGTTAAATATTGTCTTATAAAGAAAGAAATGGGCTGACTGCTTGCTTGTGCTTTCTAAACAGCCTTGAAATGAATAACTCTCGATCATATATGCTTTATCTTATCGAATTAATGAGTATTTGAATCAAAGTTTTGACTCTTAACGAAATTATGCTTTTCTATCATATCATGAAATTTTTCCATGGGATTGTTTCTGGCATGTGCTGCTTATAGGACACTACTATATTGAATATTAAGTTGGTTCTAGTAGTATTGCAATATTGATAGTAAATAAAATATCACATATACTCCAAGAAAAGTAGCAAAGAAAATTTACAAATTATTTGGAATAATCCATGCTAACTTCAAACTTTAAGCTTTTTCCCTGATGTGAAATTAATTTTAATCTTTAAAAACAAAATTTCAGCCGAACAAAAAAGAATATACGGTATGAAAGGAAAAAAGCTGAACATTGAGGTATAATTTCTTTTGCTGTATTTATCAATAGAAAAAAAAAACCTCCTAATTAAGTGTGATAATATGATAAATTATAATATGATTGGTGGATTTGGAAATGTTATCAGTGGACAATTGAAACGAAATAATTTTAAATTCTTCTATTTTCTCTTTTGTTTCTGGGAAGAAAAATTAAAATGAATTTGAACGTCTTCTGGAATCTTTTAACTGAAATTTTACAACTGATAATTTGACAAATATTATTTCATTCCTTCTTATCTTATTTCTCTTGTTTCATCTCCCCTTGTTATCTTTCCATTAATTGCACTTATTATTATACCATCATATTTAATCATATATTTGTTATTTGCTTAAAATTAGTCTCAATCATTTTTATGAAGTAAATAAATGTCGAATATATTTTCATGCTATATTCTCAATTATTTTTGTGATTATGCTTATATTTCTGTGATCATCATTAGCTTTTTTGTAGGGAACATTATGCTAAAATTTAATAAATAAATTTAAATATTTGATCATATTCAGTATGAACGGAAATTGGAAATTCATCTAGTAATGTCTTTTCTAAAACAATTTCCAAAATCTTTTTAGCAATAAATTAATAGGAACAGAAACATTTGCCACAGATAGCCTGGAAAGTATTTCTAATGGGTTAAAACTATTCCTGGAAAGTATTTCTAATGAGTTAAAACTATTCCAATATATCAAATAGTGAGAGTAAGAGGAAAAGTTAGTCATTGATTTTCTACTCAAATTTTCCATGAAAAATAGCACTTTTATAATATTTGAAACTTACAATTTGCTATAGTACACGAAATGGAAGTTGAAGTTATCCAAATTTCTTTTAATAGATCATCTGAATATAATTTCGGTCAAAATTTAATTTATTTCTCCGAATAATAGATTACGTTATCAATGGTACCTATATTTTAGTAAGACAACATCTCACGAACGGGAATCTTTTAAATCTTGTTCATTTAAAAAGTTATATTCATAACTGCTTTTCACTTATACTCATATTTGAATAGAGATTGATAATCATATTTGGATAGAGATCGATTAATTAAGCATTATATTTTATTCCATGTAAACAAACATTTAACTACATCGCATTACTTCAATTAATAATACCTTTTCCATAAACGGTGAAATCTCTGGTCATTGTAATAGTTTCTTCCAAATATGGTAAACGCTTAAATAAATTTATTGTTTACTTTACATAATCATTTTTCAAGTTAACTAAGGATATTTATTTATACTTGTAATTTGAATAAATGAATTGTCAATATTTTAAGCATTTATTGTAAATTCAAAATTATATTCTTTAAGTTTACATTTCCGTTGCATATGATATGCCATATTCGATTTCTCAATTATGCACATGAAATTGACTGTGCCGAAATATTCAATATACCTAGGAATTATTTGTTGAATTAATTATTTGAAAGATTTGTTCAGTTATATACTTTTTGCCTAATTATTTATCACTTTGCATGTTTATTCCATATCTATTTGTTAATATGTAATATATGCAAAATAATATAACTTTCAATAATTTAATATTATAATCAATTCCATTGTATTACACAATAATACTACGAGTTTCATCAAAATGCTAAATATAATTGACAGCGCTATGCTCAATTTTTGAATAGTTTTTCATTCACTTTCTTTTTTCACAATTACCATCAATAATTAATTTCTCGTTATTTGTTAAAATTATTATTATTATTATCATTATTATTATTATTATTATTATTATTA
>CAKAEH010001551.1:0-47951 GCA_916381525.1 Cercopithifilaria johnstoni
GTGGTTTTCGCTGGCAACAAAGCAGAATCTTATCACATTTAATTGTTACTAGATCTGTTGTAGTAATACATGTTTGAACATTGTATGTTGTTTTTGTTACTCGTGTTGTTTTAACTAAATCCGAATGACCATAGGTTATTTAATGAAGTAACCTAAATTAATGTCCCAACATTCTTTGTTGTTCCAAGATGAATTGAAACAATTAATTCTACCGATCTCTTCAGCGGAATTGCAGCGCGTAGCGGCTTGTGAAGGTTGCAAACCCAGAAGGTTATTATTAAGGACGTTGCGGTTGCATAGCGAGCCGTAAGTAGTATCAAGGCTACTAGTAGAATTCAACCAACCGTGCAGCTCACGGCAATTTGTAGGTGGTTGTTCCGGGGGTGGGTTCTGTATCTTATTTGGTCGGCGTTGGGCATTAAATGTTGCAGAATAGTTTCAGTTCATCAGTGAAAAAGAGACTGGGGTTCTAGGAATGAGAATAAAAGAAGGTCAGGAGCTCTCCTGAAGAGCTGATCTTTTTTCACTCCACAAATATCTCCATTATCGATTGAACTATTCAAATTTTGGCCGAACCATGAGGGATAGCTATCCATCGATCGTTATTCAATTGCAGTTTCAAACCAGGAGGGATAGATATCCGTCAGTCGTTAATCGGAAGCTTCCGGGCGTTTCTCTTTTTAGCATTGCAGCTTATGTTATTTTTCACGTCTTATATATATTTCAATTTTGTTGGATTCCTCATCCATTTCTGGACAGCGAGGGTCATGTGCTTCAGTTGCGTATGTAGCAAAAGCTAAATACGCAAAAGCTGAAGTTTAACCTGATAGTCGAGAAGTTTTCTGCTTGTTATGAGATTAACTTAATTTTTACTTCTGAGGCTTTCGTAGTTGCGGGATATACTATCAAGGAATAAATCACAATTATATTCTAACTTGCGAAGCATAAAAAATATTTTTCGGGATCATCAAAATCGAGCGCTACTACAGTTACGTAAATGACAAAGTAGGAATATTTCACACCTGCTCCAGATGTGTGTGTGTTTTGATTATGGGGAGGGCTATTTCAGAGTTCACCATTCCTATTTCTGTTTTAGCTCGCTTGGCCGTTTAACGGCCACAATCGTTGCTTTTGTTGCTCTTCTGTCAATAGTCTAATCAAATTAAGATGTTATTTTGGGTAGATTTGGCTGGTTTCTTTCTTTGTGATCTCTCCTTTAAATGAGCTTTTTCAATAGGGAACTTCTCTCCCCATTTTCTGGAATCATTTTTCATACAATATTTGCCATCTTCTTCGTCTTGATTGATGTTATGCTTCCTCTGGAAGGATGCTTCAAGAATTAGTGTTAAATGGTTTTATCTGCATAGTAGTCTGATTTGCAAGGACAAAAACGATAATTTTTTTATAGTAGATTAAGAAATCAAAATTTCAAAAACAAATGCATCGTTTTTTGATTCCAACTGAAAAAGGATTCTTATTATGTTAATGGTAATAGGTTGGTATAAATTCGAATGAGCGATAGAAGGAAATAAATGGGTTGAAAAGCCCTTTTGCTACTTCTACCCAGTACTAATAGCTTCTAGTTTTTAGTCTTTCACAAGGTAAGAATCAGTAATTCATTTTTTGCTTGTTGATGGGGGATATTTGATTATACGCTGTCATTTGAAAACTTTAAAAAAATAGATGTCCCAAAATTTTCAAATGGATTCGTAAAATAATACTGTCCACATCAAGTGTTAGAATTTTGATTTTGCTAACACACGGGTCAAACGTCAGGGAGTGTTGTTTTATGCACAGGAGGTTGTTCTATCAGAGGTGTGAATAGCTGCAAACTGATCGTAATGCGCAAGTTTTAAAGACCAGAATTCATTGAAATGCAGTTAACAATCAGTTTATTGTGTACGTATATTGCTGGGGATGTTAGTGGATTGGAAAAATTATGTTTAAAGTTATACAGGTTTGTAGAGTATCAGTTCTGCAAGTTGCGAAATTTTACGAATGCAAATAACCTGTAAATGAGATTCATTGACCTATTGGTAACTCAATTGGAGAATGAGATTTTTTTTTTTGTTTACTTTCACAGAATTCCGCCTGACACTTTCCAGAAACTCGAGAGACATTACTGAATACCAGTTGATGCAGTTCGAACTATCCATTATTTGTAATGAGTTGAAAGGAGGAGTCTGAGAGTACTTATCGATGCCATAATCGCAATTACCCGAGTCTAGCTCGGAAGACAAACAGCCTTGATTTGTAGCTGGAAACGCGAAGTGAAACGTTGCAAAATTAACTCTAAACGTAAAATTGTTCCAAATTTCAGACTTTCACAACACAAATCATGGATACACCTGCGGCTAGTACCTCCGCTAACAATCAGCATCATCCATCGTTTGCATCTACTGGTACCATCGAAGTACCTGTTTTCTATCCAACCATCGAAGAAATGCGTGATTTTCCGACGCTGATCAATAAAATCGAGCAACAACACCGTGCGCATCTGGTTTGCGGCATTGCAAAGGTTCTCCTTCTAATCGTTTTTAAATGGCTACATTTCTCCATTGTTTATGATATGTTCTCAGCGTCCATTCACCTTTCATTCCAACTTCATTTTACATGAAGGTCAGAGGGCTACGACTCAATCCCATCTCCCGAAAGAATGCTTTATATTTTATTTATATAATTCCCAGCCCATTTTAAATAATCTTTATTGCTTTTGGAGGCCTTCAGTGAGGGAGTGAATACCACCTAAGTAACTCATGAGGTATCTATAAGCGAACTGAAGATTTGCGCAATCATCTGTTTATAACTTCTGAGGATTTCCTTATTACATTCTGGAAGAATTTTTCAATATTTTCGGCTGGATATTATGAAAAATTGAGATCTCATGTAGATCTTATGTCAGGATTCCTAAATGTATCATCATCATATCCCCTTATCCTTTAGTTCCATCCAAATACTATCCTAGAGATGCCTGCAACGTTATTAGAGGAAATCATGCGAGGAATATTTACAAATAAAGGAAATATTTAGTTTGTGGTTCAAGTGAAGACATCACAACAGGAACAGATGCCTTCTGAACAGTGCAAATGTTTCATCAGATCTGTGTATGTATACACGTGTGCCTTATCATTTCATTATCTATACAGCACCATTAGCAGAAACATTCAAACAGTGATAGAAGTAATGCTTTAGGCATGTGGAAAAATTGAGGAATATCTTAAATACGAATCGGGAAAGGTGATTTATGAAAAGCAGGCTGACCAAGTTCTTCAGATAATCCATATTTGGATTGAAGAAAGAGAAAGAAGACGTGGTATTTCTGCAGTGAAAGTTTGATAGAGTACTAATTTGTTCTCGAATGTAGGTCCTTTTGTCCAACAGCAGCTATGATAGCCGTGCTTTCCTCATCCTGATGAATAAAATATCAGCGAAGTTACTTCATTATACATGCATAGAAGTGAAACGCAGATGTGTAATCGCACACGAAATAAAATAATGATTAATTACTGTGCCGTTAGACATCGTTTTTTATCAGATTTCATCAGCTGTTTCCGAATTTATTACCAAACACGTTTGCTAATTAACTATATCCAAATTTTAAAGAGTTAAAACAAGTAGTAAATAGAACCGTGCTTCATTTGATAATCAAGGAGCGCATTTTAGGAATAGCAAATGATGCGAACAACTAGCTGATGATCACTGTATTTGTTGAGCAGATATCAATTTGGTATTTTATAGATTAATAACAGTGCAAAGAATAACGACCTGTTGCAGGATGTTAATGAAACATAGGCTATTGAGTTGTAGGTCATTGATAGCGCTGACACTTATTCAACCAAATAATGCACAAAGAAATGCTTACAGTTGATCAAATTAAGCTCCTCTGCTTCTGCGTCCGTTCTTAAACATTTTTGCTACGAAGAGCGAATCGATGTGCGTCATTCATTTATCTTCTAACCTGAAACAGGAAGGTGAACGGTCTATGGAGATTCTTATTAAACACAAAGTCTAGTAAATAATGGAAAAGATAGAGTAATAAAGACGAAGTGTGTGATGTAAGGGAGAAAAGAGAATTGTTTCGGAAGGGAAGAGCTGTTGGTTGTCTCGACTGCTACCGTGACGAGTGTGTGTATGCATATGTGAATGTGTTATGTATATGTATGTCTGTGTGTGTGTATATGTGCATATTTGTATGTGCATGTATGTACATGTATGTATGTGTATGTGTGCACATATGACAGAAAATACTTGCTTATGACTGAAGATATGCCTTATATTTCACAAGTATTTTGTTTTGTTGCAACAAGTGGATCAATGGTTAAGCCATTATTTTAGTTATGACATTCCGGATATCCCCATCATTTTTTGCGAGCTGATGGAGTGGGGTTTATTATAATGATGACAGGGATGATTGTTGAAATATCCAGTAATTTTTATAAATCTATGTTGAGGTGATCGTATTCAGTCAGCAACGTACTTTGTTGAAATCTAGAGAGTGGTGATTTGATATTTCTGATTTGATATTAACTTGATAATAATCTGGCATCATGATCCGCCTTGTAAATTTAAACTTTGGTATTCTTATTTCAGTTTTAAATTGTATTTTTTTTTACTATATACTTGTGGTTTAGATCGTACCCCCGCCGGAATTCCATGCAAGAAAATCAGGCGACTATTCGGATGTGGATAACTATGTCATCGATCAGTAAGTGTTCTTTTTTCTATAATGTTTCACCTTTTTTAAGCAAAAAGAAAGATTTACTGGAAACCAATCCAAAACTTAAAATTTCAGGCCCGTGAAAGAAAAAATTGAGGGGAATGCTGGAGTGTATATTAAAACAAATAGATTATATCGAAGATCAATTACTGTACGAGAATTTCGTGCGCTTGCAAAAAAATCACCTTTTCCGAAGAGTGATTTATCCTTACAAAAGATTGAGAAGTAAGTTTATGGACTGTGATTTTTCTTTTTCTTTTAAACTTGAAATATGTAAACCTATAAGTGTGCAATATGAACATTTTATGAGGGGATCAACAATTCATTTTGTAATATTTTAGAAAAGAATTCACTTACATATATTTGAACTTCTTTGTATTAAAATTTCTAAAAGTTCCATGAATTCAGATATTACTGGAAACATGTATTACAAGGCGAACCAGTTTATGGTGCCGACTCACCAGGAACCATATGTGATGAAAACCTTAAAGAATTCAATATGAATCATTTGGGCACGGTTCTCGATATGGTAGATGATAGTGGAGTAAGAAATTTTAATTTTTCAGAAATTGCAGTTTGATAGCCTTTTGGTCATTGTGATCATAGTTAGCTGGCTTTTTGTCAGGGAACCTTCTTTACTAATTCAGTTGTTAAGCAATATTTCCGGAATGATGAGGTGACGTGCAACTTATCGAAATCATACAAAAACAGTCACCCAATCAGTGTGAGTTATTGAAATTTTAAATGGGTGCCTGCTTCATTTTTTTGCCATATAACCAGAGATTTTAATAATGATTGTTTAAGTTTAACTTAAACATCCTTTTTTCTTAAAGAGTAGATCTAGTAGCTGCTGATTTTAGGTGAAAATTAAAGGAGTGAACACAGTTTATTTGTATTTCGGCATGTGGAAAACGACATTCCCATGGCATCCCGAAGACATGGATCTTTACTCTATCAATTATGTTCATTTTGGTAAACCGAAGGTCATTTATCATTAGCATCACTTTTAATAGCATCACTGTATTATTTTATTGCACTGCCTTTTCATTAATTCTCTCGGAGTTCGCTATCGGTTGAAATATATCTCGTTTCAAAGAGTGTTTTTTACTGGTTGCTTAGTTTGGGGAGAGATATATCTGCTAGCTTGTGCAATCTGGTGCTGTTTAGCTTGCCTACCTTTTTCATGCATAATATTTCGTACATTCAACTCCCAGCAAGAACTTTTGTCAGATTTCCTTAACCTTTTATCTTTTCAAAGATTTGGTTGAATTCGAATGAAAATTGCTTTTCTTCATTTTGTATTCCCTAAGCTGGAAATTTTATACTTGAAAGATCTTGAGTGGAATCGGAATGACTGGGATCTTAATCGTGATCCTAAGCTCTTATCAATAAAGTATCACATGTGAAAGTAAAACTATATGATCACCACCAACATATTGCTTCACGATTTTTCATTCGAATGATTTTTCATGTAATTGTTTTAGTTTTGGTATGCCATAGCTACGGACTCGCTGAGTCGTTTTGAACGTTTTGCTGCGCAGTGTTTCCCATCAGCAGCAAAATCATGTAAATCATTTTTGCGTCACAAAACTTTCATGATCTCTCCACACGTTCTGCGAAAAAACAATATCAGATACGGAACGATGGTTCAGTATGCAAATGAGTTCATAATTACATTTCCACGGGTAAGTGTGTAAGTTGCTGTGAAAAAAAACTTGATATTTTTTACAGGAAGGAAACTTTCTTATTTTAAATTTAGTTTTATATATTTTTTATTTGACCGGTTTCTATCTCCTTTTTATTTCGCTTTGTTTATTTCGCCTTTCTCTTATTTATAAGTTAATTGTAAACTCAACTTTTTACTTTTTTTAATTTCAATTTGAGCTATTGCAGGGATATCACATGGGTTTTAATATTGGCTACAACTGTGCAGAATCAACAAATTTTGGATCCGATCGATGGATTGATTTTGGTCAGAGTTTTAAAGACCTGTATAGCATTTTAATTTTGAATTACAATTTTTTGGTTTTATGTACTACCAAACAGTAACGAAATTGTCGAACTCATTATTCTCAATCTTATATGTTGGTTCCTTAAGGTAAGAATGCTTTGGTATGTGGTTGCCGCTCAGACAGTGTTGAAATTGATATGCGTCCGTTTATGAAGGCATATCGAGCTGCTGAATATGATGAATGGTACCAGTATTGGTACGGTGAACGACTTGTCAAAGATAGAAGTAATTTATTTTCAATGAAATTGTAGTTGTCATTAAAAGGGAGTAGATTTCTGACTCATTCTTCTGAATATAGTCATAATCTTTGTGCTAAGGTAAGCAAATTTTTCGTTCTCACTTGAGTTCAAATTATTTTGTTGAATGCAGGAAAAGTGACGTGTTCGAAACGTCAACCGGTATGTGATGAGAAAGCAGTGGAGAGGAAGAAGCGTCGGAAAACTCAGAAAAGTGGAGGCGCACGTGGACCGCATGTTGAAGATGGTATCGATGCAGGAAGTTCTGGTATGTCTGCTAAATATTTTGGCTTTAATTTGCCTTTTTTTTATTTTCTGTAAGTTTCTAAAACATCTGGTATTAATATTTAAGGATTTAATGGTGATATGAATAGTAACGAGCAAGAAATGTCGACAGCGGTTTCAAACATGATTGTAAATACTAAATGGAAAAAGGAGGTAATTCCCAATAAGTTTCTATTGGGTAGGAATATTCTTGATTTTATTTAAGTTACAATGAAATACTCCGATGTTCCTGGCGAAGTTATAACTAATTTTAATGGTGGCTTGTAGCATATATTCTCATGATATCACTTTTTCCAAATTGGTATATTATTAATTCTTTTATGTTTTGAAGGTTTTCTTAAGGTTCGAGATTTATGGTCGAATTTGCCTGGAAGTCTTTACGCTGAAAAAGAGTTCAATATTCGTCACGCTTATAATACACCACATTGCTCCATATGTCAGTATTTTGTACCAAAACCACTCATGGAAAAGAAAAAGAATTTGCCATTGACGTGAGTCATTTCATTTATTTTCCTATCACGAAATTTCCAATTAATTATCGAAGGATCATTTTGCTTTAATTTTATATCTGGTCCTACCTGCGGTTGAAGTAGTTCTAGGTTGAATAATGTATTTCAGATCGCAACGTCTTGTGAAACGTGCATATTATGCGAAAACAAATCCCGACACGTATAATATAAATGAGAATGATACATCCTGTGATGATCGATTATTCAAGTGCGCAAACTGCTTTGTAGTTGTACATGAAGGCTGCTATCCGATCGGGAATATCCCTAATGGTTATTTAGTTTTCGTTTATATTTGGAATTCAAATTTATTTTCCAAAATAATTGATATCTAGAAATATATGAATGGACTTGATTTTTTTGTATTCTCCTTTCAAGTTTAATTAAATTTGGTTCATTACTAACTTCTCTTTAGATGTATTTTTTTAAATTAAATCTTCATATATTATTGGATATATCTTTTCCAGATATAACTGAATGGAAATGTGTACGTTGTAGGCAACGTGATGACTTAATATTACGTTCAGCAAGTTGTCACCTTTGCGAACTACGTGGAGGCGCTCTCATACCTTGTGAAAATGTTTGCTTTGAGACTGTTGGCTTTAACACACTTTTGATTATCGACTTTTACATTTTTAAAAAAAATTTTGTATTTTTAAATTAATTTTGAAATTATGGAGATCAAGAAATCGAAGGTGTATGTTAATTTAAACAACTGAAAGTTTGTAAAATATGAATAGAAAGATTATCTGTTTTATATTTCAATTCACATTGGGTTTACAGAGCGAAGGAGATTTTGTTCACGTTATTTGTGCTTTGTTAAATCGTCGTACAGTTTTTCTCGATCCAGTAAAACTAACATCAGCGTACACTTTACCACCACCAAAGTTTTGCGCACCGAACAAGTATCCAGATCTCATGAACGAGGAATATATGGGGGCCTTTGGCGAGAATTATGAACGAGGCAAATTTGAATGCGAGTTTTGCTTGCATTCACGTGAAGGTGAGCAGATAGTTAATTTTGTGTAAAACTCTTAATTAGAAAAGGATGCAACTTGATCTTAATGATAGTTGGATTACAAATTGTTATAACTTAGATTAATATTCCAGGACTGTTAAAATGTCTTTCGTGCGATGAACTTAGATTAATATTCCAGGACTGTTAAAATGTCTTTCGTGCGATGATACGCTGTTTCATGCAACGTGTGGTCGTCTAGCAGGCGTTTCTTTCGAATTCCGTAACTGGCCAGATCTTACCGTTGCTGTCTGTCCTGAGCATAACGATGGTTAGTTCGACTTTGGGATAAATTCATCATTAAATATCCAATCTTATTTTATAATATGGTGAAATTCAACGAATGATATTCTTAATAATCTATTTAGTAATGTTCGTAATTTAAAATCTTGTGTGCCGAGATTTATACAGCAAATGAAAAATGCAGAAAATTAGAAAAAAATTAAAAAAATAAATGAAAACCTTAAAATTAAATAGGTGAAGTAAATACATCAGCAGTATCAGTTGGTGATAACGTTCGTGTATGTTCGAACGATTGCGGCCGTTTACTCAAAGGAACGGTTTCTAGTATTGAATATCATGATTGTTGTACAGTAAATTTTATGGATCGTAATTGGAGTGATGATTTGCCATCAGAAGATATTGTCGAATGTGAATGTTCGCGATTTAACTGCAATGGGTGGCACGTACCGGGAGCTAAGGTTCATTGTTTTTATATGAATGTTTACGGAACTTTTTGAACTATTCTTTATTTAATTTCATAGATTTTCGGCTTTGAAAAAATATCGTCGTAAGTATTTTTAATTTTACGAGGTATTGAAGGTATAATTGAAACGATAAGCACCATTTCACGTTTCACTGTCTCTTGGCAAGTTACGAAATGTCAAACACGAATTAGATTTTCAGTGGAGTAAGGAAAAATTTCCTTACATCCTCATTAACTGGTAGGGTATTCAGCAAAATATTCGGTATTAAAAGTTGGAGTCCATAAAAATTAAGTCCTTATATGGGCTAGGATATCTTTGATTCAAATTGAAGATTTGAAAGCTTAAGAAGGATATCCGTTATCATGGCACACTTCATCAGTTTCATTGCTGATTATTTGTAGCATTCATTTCATTATTGTTAATTAAAATATCATTAAAGATCAAAGTGAAATGGGATGATGGTTTAATCTATGATGGTATTTTCCGTAATCGCTATCAGCGTGCTGTTTATACCGTTAGTCTGAATGCGAAACATGCACAGAATCATCCGGCAATAGTACAGGTTGGACGAGATGCAATATTTGCACGTGGTGAGAAGCCAAACACCTTATAATTTTAGTTCAGTTTTAATTTTTAAGTCATATTTTGGTCACTATTTTTTACTTTGTAGCTATTAATTGTTACTTCTTGTCTTATATTTACGTGTAGTTACACCCTGCTTTTGTTAAGTCTTAAATTCGTGGCAGCCTTCCATCGAAGCGCTTGTATATGACTTTACATTGCTATGTTCATTTTCTTTTTCTCTCACATTCATTAGGATAGCTTTTGATCAATTTCGTCTTGAAAGCGGGTTAGAATGATGACAAATATAGTTGAAAAATTTTCGAAAATAGCATGATGGAAAGTAAACAACACTGTTTGTAATCAAATGGGCTTTCATTAATATCATTAATTCTGGAGATTGTAGCATATTTTTTCTCATTTGTCATAGTGATGTACACATACCACTGTTCAAAATTATTAAGTTATGACTTTCATGGTATTAAACAAGAAAGTCATAAGTTAAGGAAATATTTTGCCAGAAATACTTTAGATTGGAATTAAATTAATATTGTAATAGAAATTTTAGGATTTTTTGGAATTTCGACAAATTTTTTCTCTTTTTATCATTACATTATATTAACAAAATTTTTCATTAAGGCTGTTCTGTTTATTTACTTTGTAATTTTTCTAGATCTACCAGTTCTTGATGGATTTGATTTTTCAATTTCTTCTGCATTTTCTCGCTGATTTTTCTTTTTTATTTTCTGTTTAGTAATTACTGAATTGTTTTGTAAGCTATGGTATTCCATGCCATTCACCTGCTTTGTTGAAAGTAATTCAGGTCTACCGTTAAATTTTTTTGTTGCATCTGTATTTAAATACAAGGCCATGGTCAGTACTTGTTGGTACTGATGCCAGTGAACGCGCAATATGCAAAAAGAATTTTAAACACAATATTTTGATTCATTTTAGAAGAGTAAAAGAACTTCAAGGATTGATTGAAATGTTTAGTTTTTTTTTTCAAAGTTTACTGGTGGAAAAACTTTTCCAATCGATTTCATATAAATCAAACGTCAATCTTTTATTTAGTGTTTAATGATGAGACCAAAGCCAAATGATATAAATGGTGCTACATCGTGAAAAGGTTGCAAATCTGAGAGATTAAATTATAATTGATCTCAAAGTTCGACACAAATTTTTGGAACAGAAATTTTGAAAAATATAAATTTGTGTTTAAATTAGGAAAATTCCATTTCTCCAGTCGTGGAGTTTTATCATTTAAGCATATCAGTTATGTATACAAAAGCAAAGCATGCCAGACAGTTGCAATATCAAATTTCCGATGTGCAAAAATTCTGCTGACGAAATGATCCTCATTTTTCGCTTATCTCTCTGTTCGAAATGCCGACTTATTTTCAAATTCAGTAATCAATGTTAATTGCTTAGCGAATTTTAGACAGCTAGAAAATATAGGAAACGATAAGTTCTAGTGATATGCCATTAGTTTATCTATTAATAATAGATGCTAATGAAAAAGATGAGCCAAGAAAACCAGAGAAACATGGATTGAAGTGACAGTATAGAAAAAAATTAAGTGTGATTAGATTAAAGGTAGATCTAAACGGATTAAGTTGTAACTTTTCATTTTTTATTGGAAGCTTTCTAAGGTTATGTCATTGTTTTCAATTCCATCAATAATTTAGAATTGCAATTAAATTTTATTTTTGCTAGAATTTTATAAATTTTTTTTTAAAACACGAATATCTTGCAAATTCATCAAAATTGACATTCGAATTAACATGAATGGAAATCATCCGGAAGATTTGAAGAAAGAGAAAGAGAAGGAAAAAACGCAAAAAGAATTATTGCCTTCTAATTTTGGGCCAAAACATGTTCCAGCTAAAAAGGCTATTTGCATATTGGCTATTATACAGCTAATGCTTGCAAGTAGTCATTTCATCGAAAATACGATCCTACTTCATCGCAATTTTCATGATTTTTATGACGGTGAAAGTCGGTAAGTTTATTTTTTAACATGGAATAAATCGTTCACAGGATATTTTACTCTACTATTGAAATTATTAGGAAACGTTCCTTTTTACTTTCAATTTAACTATTTCTATATTAGAAGATATAATAACTTTTTGATAAAAATTCATGTTAAATATTGCATGGCAGATAGAAGAAGATCGTTGTTTCACTCAACATGAAGATCTGATGATATTTCGAATTTTGGAATTTGCAAAACGCAATTTTTTTACAGTCTGAATTGCTATCTGTAGATTATCATGTCCCTAGAAGATCCTTTACAAGTTTCAAATAAGATTTACTAAATGTCAAGAAACTAAAATCTTGTACTAGACTATCTACGATGATCTCCTGGACTATTTTTGCAGTTAAGTAAAAGGTAGCTTTTCAGTTTGGTCGTAGCTATAATTTGGGCACTTACACTTTGTTGGATTCTATGCACACTCATTCTACTTGTTGGATTATTCAGCAATTTACCGTCACTTCTTTTACCGCATATTGTTTTTTCGGTATATTTCTCTTGTTCGCAGTTACATGCTACTGAGGTTATCAGTAATATTTACCTGCCTGAGTTTTAATTACTTTAGCATATCCATTTGAAACCTCTCTTGTGTTAAATTTATTGCACACTTTGTAGTATGAAAAATAGCTAACACTTGCAACGAGTAAATGAAGTTGTCTCACTTTTTAAATTTCAGATATTTTGGTTGCTGTGCAAGATCGTCATTCTGTTGATTATGCTAATTTCAAGAGCAAGCCTTCCACCTCTTCTTCTTGTCTTTTCTATTTGTGTCATCACTGCAGTATCATTGCCATATGAATGGAATTGTTATCGCCTAATGCGTGCTTTGCTATAATACATTGCCTTTGTACTGAATTATAAGAGTTGAAATTGAACATTATGAGTGAAAAATAAGGCAGATTTTAGATATCACATTTCTTATAGAAATTACGAATGAAAGCCATAGATTTCTCTCACTTATATTTATTTTAGACGATGTTATATGAAATATGGAATAAAGATCCAGCTTAAATCAAAAACAACAATTCATTGGGTTGTAAATAAAAATAAGATCATCAGAATATATTATGTAAATCTAAAATATTTTACATCGAAAAAATATTCCATGTAAAAGGATGAAATAGAACACAAACAAATAGCAAAGAATTAATCGAATAGTATTTCGCCGATGTGGCAAATTACGCAAATAACGACGGAGCCGATCCGTTGGGCCTGGCCAGGGATGCGGTAATCATGTGTATATTCTGAGGCAATATAAATCAAGGTCTTTCTAAATTTCAGTTTCAAATTTTATTGTTAAACAACATCACGCTGGGTATATTACTAATTGTAGTTGAATAAATACAAATGAGTAATTTCATAAGAGCTGAGAAAAACATGACTAATCAAAATTTTCAGTTATGACCAAAGTACGTTTCGTATATCTACATCATATTGCACTTCACCACTTCAATACCTTCTTCCAGCTGGAATTAAAAGCATAATTCATTTAAAATTAGTAAAAATAAAATAATATAAAAATAATATAAAATTAGTAAAAATAAAAATAATAAAAAAAAATAATATGTCAGAGTACAGTAAACAAGTTGTTGTCTCCTAAATCACAGAAAGTCTAATCAATCGTCAGATTAAAAGTTGATTTTCAGCGATAGAAAGACAAATTTGGTGTAAAAATAGCAGATGATACGTATATCAATCGTTCCGATCAGTATTTCTAACGAAGAAATGTGCGACGTGTGAAAGACAATTAGTCCTAAATGCTAACTAATGAAAGCGGAAGAAAATGAGACTGAAAAAGTAGAAGAGGAAATCTCGTCAACTCATCAAACGTATAGTTTTGAACGCATTTTTTAGCCGTTCGGATATAGAGTTCTTGTTCCTGATTAGCATAATAGGTTCGGCACATATGACCATTTCGTCCACATTTTCTTCCGAAATTAAAGTTATCTTTGCCTGAGACCTTGCATCAATTTGTACATCGACTTCACTTACGTGATCAGCAAACTGAATTCCGTAAGTTTCTCTCTGGCTTATAACTTCTGTAAAACCGTTATTGTATTTGGTTTGCATCGATGCTGAAAAGGATGTTGGATTTCCCGATCTTACATCACCGCTTTCTAGCATTCCTCCCATTTGACCGAATGTATAAGGCGTGAAATTCGTATCAGCTACAAAAATATTTTTTGCATCTTCCTGATCCACTGCCTGACAAAAGGAGTCCATGCTTTTCATTTCGTCATTTTCCTGTACTATCACTATTTCGTTGCGAACATTTGTCGAAGAAAACGCTACAGAATATTCAGAAGCTAAAGCCTCATTGTCAACTGAAACTACTAAGTCTTTAAATTGGCAGGAAACTCAACTGAAATCTTCTCAACTTCCGTTTGAGGTGATCTTGATTTCAATTCTTTCGATGTTCAGTTCCATCTAACCTCTTCGCGATCAATGAGTGCTTTTAATTTGAAACTTGCTAGTTCTTTCGAGATTGTTACTGAATCTTTAGCTACAGTTCCTGAATCCCCAATTTGAACACAAATATTATCGTTGTCTTTTTTGTCGTATCTTTCTAGATCTATAATTATGGAAGCTTCTACGTTTTCATCCAATTTCATCCAATTTTTTATTCGGATAACAGTATTCAACAAATTCCTTCTTTCAGAAATAATCACAAGTGACAAAAGTTTCTTTCGTATTTTCATGCACCATTCCGTTAATTTCTCGTCGAGCATATCGATCTTATTAACATCATTACAATGCTCGAAGCACTACAAGATTTAATTAGATAGATGGTATTGAAATTGCTACTATATGATCTGATTTTTAGTAAATTCCCCGTCTTAATGGTGTCTTGCGAAACATACTTTGTATCCGATAACTTTAAAATAAAAATTTCTTATTAAAGAAAAATTCCCAGAAGAAAACCATAATGCACCATTTCACTTCTGTTTGGTTCATAACGCACTCATTACCATTAGTTACAAATTATTAGTCGATTCTATCATTTCATATATATTGCAATAGTATCAAGGACAGTTAAATAATCCTTGTCAAAATACTTTTGTTCCCTCATTATATCTCTCTGCATTCTTTTGACCAACGACATCTGACGAAAAAGTTTATCGAAATACAGCAAAAATAATGGATAACGCTTGTATCTGATTTTTACTTGTTGCTGGACTTCTAAGACGAAAGGAAATGGCAGATGGTTGAGCATAACAATCTCAGTTAGGTGAGAAGTTCATTTAAAACACTTAAGCAGTTCAAAAGTTGGAACTCATTCAGCTATTTGCATAAGTAATGCTTCAAGCGAGGACTATGCAAGTACTTAACTTTGTAGTCAAATAGTCTTATATAAAACGACAAATTGAAATAAGGTGAATAAAAAATAGATATGACTACAAACTTAAGAATGTGGAAGGGACAAATGTTAATCAAAAATATCCGCAAAACCCGAAAAGTAAGTTGGAAAGATGTTAGAGCAAACTAATGAATAAAAAATGTTGAGATAGCGAACAACAATCTGCAGCAAAAAATAATTTAAAATTGATGAACCGGATAAATATAAATAGTATGAACAAAATTAGATTCATGTGGAAACAGAAAATCCCGAAGGCAAGCTAATTCTTCTTTATTTCATTTATTTAACTATATCTTCTCAGCACCCTGAAATCCACCACCGCCACCTTTTCGCCGCCGCAATTTATCTTCGTTCTGAAAAAGTTTTGAAGTCCAAAAAATTCCGAATCCCTAAAGTAATATTAAAAAGATATGAAATAAAAAAAATTTTCAACTCGTTTACTTTCGGTGCAGTCTGAAGCAAAGATGAACGAGGAAAGTGTAGCAGAAAAAGTTTTAAAATTTCAGACAAAAAATCCAATAGAGCTACAAACGTCACCAAACTCAGCAGTAGTGATATCTCATGAGCCCACGTTCTCTCACGTTGAGATATAGTTTTAGAAGCTCAACCAGCAGAAAGGAGAAATTATTTTTATAAAAACAAAGAAAGCAAAAAAACACTAACCACCTGCGGGAAATAGTGAGTCGTTTTTTGTAACGGTGATTCGGACGGCTGAAAAAAAAAAGTGAAATCACATAACAAAGAAAGAAAAGTTCATTTGAACTGACTGAACTTCTGATAAAGTTACAAATTCATTAAAAAATGTTTCTTAAGAATACTAAATCAATTGATCCCATCTAGAAATTGTTGAAGGTTTAGTAAAAAGAAAGCGTAGTAGCACTAACATTATCAAAAGTTGAAACTTTTTTTTGAGACGATTTACTACTCAAATTGCTTTCAGTTTCGTTTAGTTCTGGAAAACTAATTTCGAAAGGTGATGGAGTAGAAACGGAGCTACGCACTGGATACGTCCTCAATTCCGCAGAAAGTGGAGTCTTCTACAACAAAGTTAGCATAATAAAGAAGAAATTTGTTTTATAAAACAAACTGCATTTCATCTAAAAATTTAAAAACTTATTTAATTCCCAAAAAATCGAACTCCTTTTCGAAAAACTACAATGCCAAGAAATAAAAGTATTTTTTCCAAGATTTTTGCAGGAAAATGGAATATGATGGCAAAGATCATTTTAATACTAAAGGATAGCACGCGTAGGAAAATGGATTAAGAACATTTATACATTAACTAACAATCCAAATAAATATATTAAAGAAATTAAAAGATTAGGGTGAGAAAAAACAATTGTATAAAATTACCTTTTCCAAAGCACTGAACTGAATTTTCTTCACTAATATATTGTCGCTTGATGCCTCATTGAATTCTTCCTTCAATTCATCTACCTTAAGCATAAAAAAGAAAAAATTTATCTTATAAGAACAATAAAACTTCTAGCTGATCCAACTTTGATAAATTCTGATTATAAAATTTAAATTAACCTTTTCCTGCACTGGACAATAACGCTCAATAGTGACAGGGTTATCAAGTGATTGTATCGATGCCGAACTACAATTAAAACAATAACTGATAGCGAAAAGTGAATTTATTATCATAATAGCAGAGATGAGCAGCCGTTGAATATGACTTTATATATATATATGTATATCACCGAACTATTCATGCTTAAGCAGCATTTGTCAGTGATATATGTCAGTAACAAAGTAATAAAAAATTCATGAAGAGTAAATTTACCTTGTCCCTGCCTTTGCATGTATCTCGATCATCGCATTCGGATCATCCTGCATCAACTTTACCGAATGATCTGTTTTTTTAGCCATTTCTCCGGCTTTTAATAATGAAGCCTGCAGATTAGAAATTTCTGATTCCAGCCTCTCATTTTTAGATTCCGTTTCGGCTAGCTGTTTGTTAGAGATCACAAGAGCATCCATTAATTTCTGCTCGCCATTTTTCAATAATCCGTTCTGTTCTATTACTTGATCCAGTTTGCGCTTTAGTTCTGTTATTTTTCTTTGTGCTTCAACAAGTTGCTGATGGAATTCCTGATCAACTTCATTCTTTCCCTGTAGCTCATTCATTTGCGTACCATTACCGTCTAACTGTCGTTCCATCTGGATTTTCTCTTCCTGCGTGTGCTTTGGTTTTGTCTTCGATTTCTCGAGGTCAATTTCGCGATTCACTGCTCGATATTCTAAATTTACTAATCTAGTTTTCATTTTTGCCTTTTCCTCATCTAGGGATGTTTGTTTTTTGGCTAACTCTACGATCAGGCTTTCATTCTCTTGCTTGAGTAACATAATTTCTACGTGCAATTTCGCTGTTACTTCATTTTCTACTTCGTCCCTTAACCTCACTTTTTCCATCATCAGCTCTTTGTATTTTTTCTTTTGATCAGTAATTTCTTGTTCCATGCTCACATTTTTCTCTTCCAGTGTCATGCTATATTCTTCTGTCACATCGAGTTTCTTCTCCAATCCTTCAATCAGTCGTTGCTGTGATTTCAATTGTTGACTTAGAGATCTATTCCTTTTCTCAAGTTCTTGCATTTCAATTTCCTTTTGTTGAAGTTGCTCTTCTAATTCCTGCAACAACTTCATTCTCCCTTCTTCGACACTACTACCCCGAGCGATATCCTGTACTTGCTCTTCAAGCAAGGTTTGAAAATGTTCTGGAGCGCTATCCGAAATCCAGTCACCCTCATCTTCTAATTTTGTCTTTACTGCCTTTTTTTGTTCTTCTGATCTCTTAGTGAAACCCACTTGAAATAGCTTGCGATGTACTCTCTCATTTTCATAAGGCATCTTAGTGGAATGTAATTCTTCTCTCAATCTTTTCGATTCTTGATCTGAATTTCCCATATGCACATTCTGGCTTTTTAGCGACAAAAACTCTTCACTGTCGATTCGACTTACTTTCAATTTCTTGTCTTCAAACGTTTTTTTTAATTTTTGCTGATGTTTGGCATCTTCATACTGTCTTATTTCCAATCCATCTTCTACCTCTTCCATTCCATTTTCATGTTTCAAGCAATATTCCCCCGAGGCTTCGAGACATTTCCCCAACCTTCCAGCGTTATTTTCCATTTTTTCATTTTTCTCTTCAAACTTTCTGCTTGCATTCAACTTCTTTTTCAAGCTTTCTTTATCTTGTTCTTGGGGTTCCAACTTTCTCAAGCTACGCGTGTTGATTTCATCCTTCATCAAGAAATCAGTAATCTGTTGATCCAGTGAAGATTGCTGATAAGCATCTTCGAATTTCCAATTGCTGACTAACTTTGCATCGAAATCTGCATCCGGTGTCCATTCCTTTTTTTCTATATGCATTGCTTTCTGTTCCAATGATTGATTCGAGGGCTGTTTTGGTTGTTGGTTAGTAGCTGCGGTATCAACGTTATTGACAGATGTGATGTATTTGGCCATCTGTTCCCTCAATTCGCTAACCTCATTCTGCAGTTTCAGGTTTGTTTGGGCGAGTTCAGCATTACATCGGAATAAAGCATCATTGTCGGCTATTTTGGTTGTCAGGCGGGCCGCTAAAATGGCTAACTGTAGTTGCGGTGTTGGAGCTGGTTGTTCGGTTTGCTTCAGCTCACGACAAATCGTACAGGGTGTGGAGCAATTCCACGAATCACTACCACTAGTGTCACATTTTGCTGCTGCAATATCCATTAGAACTTTTTTTTGGAGATGGGATGAGATGCGAACTCTCCGCGGATTTTATAAAAAAGGAAGCGCAATTAAGGATAATGAAAAAGAAATTTAGAATTTAACTGGAATGTATAAGTATTTAATTTAATATTTCGATATAAATTTGTAACAAATCATTTTTCAGCAAGAAATTACATGAAATTTCAAGCAAGAATTTTTTGGCAAATATATATGCTATGCAAAATTATTGAAAAGTCTTAATCTATCAAAGGTTAAGTGTTCACTGACTATAAATTTTTTAGACAAAACTACAATTTTTAACAAGTTGCCTACCAAGGTTTTTTTTTTTTTGATTTTTTTGATCAAATGCTTCATAATAAAATATGAATTGTAAATTACCATTGCTAGTTTTACTAGTTTGGGGAATATCATGCCGAAAGATTTCTTAATTTAGAAAAAGATCAAAATAAGTTACGAGCTGAGGAGAGTAAGAATTAAATGGTGCAGTATGCATTCATTTTTACATTAAAAAGGAGAACTAGATATAATGAATTGAAAAAAAGCAACCTGCTGCACTGCTTTGATCCGTTGCTGAGCCAAGCTGAAAGATGGCAAACTACATTTCAGTTCGCTAAATTACCTCAACTAATTATGGGAAGCTTTGAACTTCGTACTGTAGAAAAATTATGATAAGAATTCAGGAAAAATTGGTTGCATCAAATCTTCAAAATTTTCCAAGAAATAAATGTGGAAAGATCTAACCAGATCAAGTTTAGCTTGAAGCTGTTGACATCTGGTAACGTGTTCGGTTAATGAAAACTGTGTTACTTGAAGTAGATCTTCTAGCTCTTTAATTTTTAATTTCGATTCTTTCTCTTTTTGAAGGACATTCTGAAAATAGGGAGTATTACAGATTTCGTTCTGGTAGCACAAGAATTAGAAATAAATTTTTCTGCTTGTAAGAACAATATCAATTTTCAGAACAGCTCAAAACTAACTAAAGCATGTAGAAACTGAAATTATTGAAGAGTTATGGAAAAAAGTATAATGATTTTATCAAAAAAATGACCCGTTGTATTTCCATATCTGAAGCTACTTCATTATTCCTTTCATTCAACAAATCATTTTTCAAAGCAGTGTTTTCAGATTCCCTCTCTAAAAATTTTCTATTGACAGCGTCAACAATGACTGACAACGACAAATTTTCTGTTTGTGAGATGCTTTCCTGAAAAGTAAATACTGTTCGGGGCAACTGCTAAGAAATATTAGGAAATATGTAATATGCATATCACGTTTCTTATGAACACTTGAATCACCTTCACGGAAAACGATAAATTCAAAACGGTTATCAAAGTTTTGTGATGCAATTGCTCAATGTATCGATATAGGAAAATTGAATCCGATGAAAGTTTAACATGCTAAAGAGTGGTTAAAATAATTTGAGGTGCAAGAAAAATTGGAATAGTACTCCAATAGTTACTTTTTACAGAAATATTTCAAAAAAAAGTTGCAAATACTCTGAGAATTAAAGGAAGATTTGGTATTCAAGAACTTACTCTTAGTATGCCATTCACAAGCTGCTGCATTGCAAAAGCGACTTCGGCATCCTTCATTTCTTTCTCTTTAAACCATTTGGCAATCACTTCCTCAGTATATGAATGTACTTCTTTTAAAGTTTCATGTAGTTGAGCTCGGACTGTCTGTATACTCTCCACAATGACGTCCTTCAGAAAATGATTTATTTCAACTTCTTAGCTTCAATAAATTTAAAAAAATAGGAGAAACTGAAAAGAGGCCTCAAAATAAGAACCGTAAGCTCAATGAAAATACAACAGCGTGCTAAATACTCAATTCCAAAATATTTTTTTCTTTAAATTAAACTGAAAATTCGGCATTCAGTTTTTTTGAATATAAATAAAATGAATATTTAGTCTTTCTAAAAGAGACACCTTCAACAATTTCAAATTTATTTCTCGAAAGTCCCTGACATTCTTCAGAGCTACGTGAAGATGTCTCTTCAGCAAATCCCGAACATGCTGCAGTTCTACCGCCTGCCTCTTCAATTCTGTTTTCCGCTGCGCCAGTTCATTTTTTAAATATTCGATCTTCTCAGCAAATTCCTTAAATGTTTTATCTTGGTAAAACATAGATACTTGCTATAGTTTAATTTACGTAAAAATCAGCATATCTTAAATTTGTGCTGAGATTAATTTTAATTCACTATATCTTTTTTTTCCATGCCACTACTATATCAATCAAAATTACTAAAACAAACTGGAAATTTATAAATAAGAGTGAAACTTCTGAAATATAATCTTGAGCTTCACCTCGCTAGCTCTGAAGGTATTACTATTCATTATTGTCTGTGTATTGTTGTCAACTTTACATGTATTAAATCGGGCATATAAAACATTATAAGCTTGCTGCAACTGCTGATAGTACTCCGATAGCTTTGCATACGCATTTTCGAGTTCTTTGCGACTATTTTCCATTTGTGCACTCTTCTCCTGCCATTCAACCAAACGACGATTGCTTTCATTTTCAGCCAAAGCTGCCTAAAATCATAAAACTTTTAAGTTTGAAAAAAGTGACTCTTAATTTACGATCTGTACCTGTCGTTGGCTTTTTTCGGCCATATCCTTCTGTTCCTCCAAATCACGTTCCCGTTCACGAGCACGTTCAATTTCTTCTTCGTGACGTTGCGAAAGATCGCACAGTTTTTCTGACAAGTCTTCTCGATCAACCAATGACTTCAAATTACTCAACTATTATGAGAATTTTTTTTTAAAACAAAAATTTATATAAATTATCACTGACCATTACTTCGCATAGTTTGGCATAAAATTTAATTTTCTATTTTGAATACTAAGAACCTAGAGCCTGAAGATTGATAATAGAAAATTTACCCCTTTGAGTTCTTCATTTAGGGTCCAGATTTCACCTTTAAGGACTTCAACAGCAGTTTCCAATTCCGCATTCAGAATTATTATCTGTTTGGCGTCATCTGTTAAATTATCATGCATTTGACTTGGTCTGTCTATACATTGGCAATCTTCCTGATTTTCTAATTCATGAACAGAATCACCATCACGAATAACTTCACAGGATGACTAAAAAATGAAAATTTAGATATGGCATAAAAAACTGCAAAAAAGTATTAGAACTAAATTTCAGCTTCATTTTTTAATTTCTGCTTCAAATCATTTTTATCATGTTTATTGATAACAAATAAGCTGGTCATACAAGTACTTTTTTATTGCTTGATGAAAGACGATATTTTTTAACACAGAATTAAAAAAATAACGAAAATTGTTCATGAATTCCATGACTATTTCACAGTTTACTACAGTGTATCACTAAATGCAGGAAAGAACTTTCTTAAAACAAAGCTATAAAGGACCTAATTATGGTTAGAGCACCAGCATTTGTTTTTCAGTTTAAACTATCAAACTACAAGGATTTCTATGCTTCAGTTTAGTATTTTTTGAGTTAGAAAGAATTCTCTGAAATAATAGAAAAGACCAACCTTTGAGGGTAGCTCTTGTTCTGTTTCTGTAGTCTTAGAAATGTGACAATCAGTCATTGTTTGTGTTTCGCAATGTCGCGTAACTGGAATTCGGCCATCTTCTGCTAAAAAGTAAACATTTAACTAAAAGCAACGAAAATCCACATGTAATCTTCTATACATTTGGAAAATCTTTTCTTATAACTATATGACAAAATAATACGTTCTATGTTTTACCGATGAGGCCCTATAATGGAATTTTACATTTCCATTAACACTGCATTCCCACAATTTTGCTCGAAGTTATCGGTTCATCACCAATCTAAATACTCTCTTTCTCACACTGAAATATTTTGGCGTGCCTCGCATGCTGTACTAATAAATCTTAAGCGAATAAAAGATTCAGACCTTCATCCATAACCATGGATGCATTCCACAACACACATTTCGGATCGATATCCGTATTGGTGCTTTGTGATACTGTTGGCGGGCTCGTTGACTGTTTTTCGCTTTTTTCATTGAGAAATAGAGTTTGGGTTAAGTAAGTATGCTGTGACTGTAGCATTTCGATGATGGCATCTTTCTCTTGGCTTCGACGTTCCAATTCACCGCTTAATAAATCCAACGCAGCTGTAGACTCAACACACCTGTATATTTATACTAATTAATGTTTAAAATTAAAAAATCATTTCTAACTCATTAGTAAGTAAAATCTCAGTTTGGTGAGAATTTTGATATTTTTTCATGAATTTTATTGTATTATAAAAAGAAACGAAATTTTAGCATAAACCATATTCTGGATAGAAATCATTCATTGATAGATTAGAATAAAAAAAGAAAAGCTAACTATCTTACATCTATGGAGGCCATATAAGAGTTGTAAAAAATTTATCGTAATATTAGGTTTGAAGAAGTTAATCACAAAAATCGAAAGTCCAAAAATTGATGGAAAAGAACAGTAGTGGCCTGACATACCGTGTTTTCTCAATTATAGTTTAAGAGTTTAATGGACTTTGACGAAATCCTACAGATAAAAAGGAAAAAAGTAAACTAGTCTAAGGAACTCTTGTAAAAGTCAAACTTTATTTTTAATGCTTCGTTCTCGTTTAATACTTTTTGTAGTTCGGTATTTTTCTGCTGCATTGCCTCAAATAATCTTTCCATTTGTGTCTCCATCTCTATATTTACACTTTTGTTAGCCGCATCACCTGCCATTTTTTTAGCCATTGACAAATCTTCCATTTCACCGTTAACAAATTCCAGTTGCGCATGCTGATCAGTGCTTGCATCCGAAAATATGGCATTTAGATTTGGTTTTGGAGAGAGCTGCAGCTGTGATTGAAGTTGATCACATTCCATTTGTAGTTCTTCCAATTCAGCATTATTTTTTGCCAGTAAATTTAAAGCTTCAGATTTCTCTTGGCTAATAATTTTTATCTGTGCTTGCAACTGCTCAATGCGATCGTTCTTACCCTAAAGGTTGATCAATGCATATTCATTTAAGGATGAATATATTAAAAAAGATGTCATTAACTGAAGAAAATCGTAAAAGTTCTTTGTTTGACAGGTTTTTTGATTTAACAGATAACGATTGTAATCTGCTTATCAAGTTATGGTCTTATAAATGTGAGACAAACAATTAAAAATAAAAAAAAAAACATTAAAGGTGAAACCTCATTCCTATCGTTTTCAGATTTTAAATCCAACAATTCCGGCTTTTCAGGACAAATGCAAATGCATTCAAGCTTAGCTTGCAAAGCTTGGATCAAAACATCTTTTGAATTGTTCAAGGTACAGAGAAGAGTCATTTCACGATCCATGAAATCTCGTTGCCTTTGTAGGCCGATAATTTGCTCCTCATGTGAAATCATATGTTGTTCTTTACCACTGTTTTTCATCGAAGAAGATGCTATTAGGGCTTCCTTATCAGCTTGCAATTGCCGAATAACTGCTTTGAATTTTCGTTTTTCCACCTGAAATCCCAGTAGTGAATTAAGAATTAAAAATTAATAAAGCTACCAAACATTGAAACTATTGCTGAAGTTATTATGAATCATGCCTGTTGTCTTTTGATTGTACAGAAATTTCCAATTATTTTTTTCTCCTTTAGTGATGAATCATCACTGTGAACACTTCCTTGTGCGTACAAAAAAATGAAGAATTAATGAGTTCTAAACATAGCATAACATAATACGGAACGGGCTTCACATTATTTTTAGTCGAACATAGTTGATATTGCTGACCTTATCACGTTCAAGCTGTTTAGTTTGCTTATCGATAGTATTTTTCAAATCACTGATTTTAGTCGCCATTTGCCTGAGCTGGGTAACGGTGCTTTGTTCTCCATCAGCAACGGATTCTACACTGCAACTTTCTAGCGACATATCTCCTTTTTGTTCCGGTAGTATTTGTAGTTCGTTCTTTTTTGATTCCGCTGCTGCCTTTTCATTATTTAACTGAAAAAGTGCTAAGATTAATAAAAATAAATTAATAGCAAGAGATGGTGATATTATGGATCGATGTTGTAATTATCAATATGTTTGGCTGACATTTTCATGACATAATCGCATAACAATCTTTCTTAAAAGTAAAAGAAATTAAATTAATTTTCAGTTTTTTTACTTCCGCTTTCCAACATCGAAATTTCTTAATAAGCTTCATTACTGGATCTCGAAATTCTTTTGTTGGGATTCGAAATTCATTGCTGAACCTTAAATCTAAAAGACTACCTGCTTTTCTAACATTTGTATTTCCATATGTACGATTTTCATTTCATCTATAGCAATTTGCCACTGCTTCATTTCTTCATTTCGTTTATTATTTTCGATCGTTTTAGCTTTCAGTTCCTCATTTTTTAAAAGTAATTCTTCCTTAAGATCATTTACTTCTCTTTCTAATGCGCTGAACTGAAAAAAAAAACGAAACGCATAGATCATAATTTTTACTGACATATGAGGAAATAACTACTTTCATTATATTGATACAATTAATAATTAACCTTTTAATACGAATGAAAAATTTTTTATATATTTAAAATTGATTTCAATCATATAGCGTGCATTATTACATGCGAAAATTGATAAGAAATCAATTCCAATGAAAAAAAAGAGATCATTCCTTCATAGTTCTGTGATCGTAAACTATCATTCATATGAAACTGAAGGTCGATGCTCAGTATTCAAGATACTTCAAAATCCTATTCCACTTTTCAACTTCTATTTTCCAAAAACTCTGAGTAAAGTTGTTTTTGGCATTTCTTACCTTAGCTGAGAATTCAGTGTTCAACGACTTCTGACATTCCTCTTGCTGTGCACAGTTTCGACGAGCTATTTCAATTTCTTCTCCAGTTTGTCGTGCATGTATTTCAGCTTTCTCCAACTTTTCTTTAGTATCTTTCAACTCACATTCCAATTCAAAATTAACACAGCCCATCTGAACAATCTTCTCCTGCAATAAGGAACATTCTTCATGAGCTGCATTCAGCTCAGTTCGCATATTATTTGCCAGCTTCTCGTCGTATTGATGTCCTGAAATATTTCCATTACAATTTAAATAACTGCTCACGGAAAAAGTTTCCTCTTCGTAATGAAAGCTAACAATACTTCTGATAAGCTACTGACTAGTTCTGTTATGCAAATTTCATTCGAAGCAATGCATTTAAAATTTACGAATTTAATTTAGACAATGGATGAATTATTAAAGCAAGAAGTTACCATATGCAGTTGCTACATTTTTTGGCATTGACCATGGCAAGGCTTCTGTAGCTCCTTGTCTTTCATTAGTTCGCCCCTTTAAAAAGAATTGACAAAATCTTTTGGAACCTAAGCAAAACAATTAGACCGGATGAACTGTGTAAACAAAAAAAGTTAACATAAACTTAATATCAATAGTTTCCTCTATGACTGAATTCCTCTAACTTAATCTGGAAAATCTTAAGGAAAAGTACCATCTGTATCATCATTTGAGTGCGTATTGGTTTGAAAGCGCTTCCTGAACTGACTAAACTTGAAATATCATCTTCTATCACACCAGGAGTGACAGCATCAGAAGGGACAACAGCAGAAGCATCCGAAACATTTTTGCTTAATTGAACTAATCGAGATTCCAGCTCATCATTTCGAGTTATCAGGACAGCCTTCTCTGCTTCCAATGAATTGATTTTTAGACTTAAAGCCTTTATATGCAATTTTTCATCTGAAAATGGAAGATATCGAAGAAAAAAAAGACAAAATAAAAATTCAACAGAAACCTCAAATATATATTTGATCGGAATTTTGTGAATTTTGCATAGAAGCTCTCATTAATTGTAATTCAGTTAAAAAAACTTCCAATGGCATGACAAGCCTGTTCCAAATTCGAAAATCGTTTCACTATCCTAAGCCTTTCCCTACTATTTCCACATTTCTGTCTTTTTTAAGTCCTTAAGTCCAACACGTATCATTTCTTTTTTAAGTCCTTAAGTTCAACATGTATCATTTCTTTTTTAAGTCCTTAAGTTCAACATATATCATAATATTCAAACAAATAGAACTAAATAAAAACTGTTAGTTTCTTGCGTAGAAAATCAGCCTTTTTCAGTTTTATAATGTGGAACTTATTTGAAACAAGCAGGATCTTGATGAAATAATTCTGTTACTCGATGGGAAATGCTTTTTTCTTTTCTTTCGAAAATCAATCTTTTCGCTCTCAATGACATTCCAAAGTTAATGTTTTCATTCCCACAATGAATTTTCAATATTTTTTTAAATGAAAGAGAGCATTGAGTAGCAAAGATGTCTCTGACTGTTTCGATAACCGCGGATGTTGGTGTTTATTCGTTGTGCATTTGCAGTATCCATTATAAAGTTAATCAGGTTAACCGCTCATTCAGAATCAGATGCCAAATTTATCTCACATCTAGTATTTTATGCTTCTAAGTAAAGCCATATTCCACGTGTATCAGAAGATGAAATATCATTTTCAAAAATTCTCTGCTTTTGAAATATCTCAAAAATTATCCTTTTGTAAAACGTTTTGCAGGCAACAGACAAAATTCCATTTGCAAACAACCAGTTGCTGTTGCAATTTCAACAGCAGTAAACAAGTCACCTCATTTCTTCTTCCCTCTATCACTCCACCTTCTCCTCTCAACGCATCCAAAAATCTCACTGTCTCTTTTTATAAAAATGTTTCTTCCAAAATTCAAATTTTTTGGATGTTTTGACTTTCGATACACTCCAGAAATTCCACTAATTTCACACTGTCTTTTTCTGGAATGTCTGCCAGGAAGAGAATAGTAGTGCCAGTCACTCGTTTAGCCATGAACACCAGAGGACATGCAACCAATAAACAATGGCTTGCTAGCTTCACTCTCTGACTCCTTTATTCTTTATCTATCGCTCTAAACTCTAAATTATGTCGTGTTTCTTTGAATAGAAAAACCCTTTCATGTAAATGGTAAAATTGAAAGGCTTCTTATTGATTTAATTGCTAAACCTGCTTATATTGATGTTGAGTTAGTTAATCGTGCTTATTTTCCACTTCAGTTCATCATACCTAACTACTATTGCGGCGGAAACATTGATATAATTTTTTAATTAATAATGAGTGAAATTGAAATGAATTGCAATTTTCTGTATATATTTTCTGTATCGCTTTGTTATCTCAACATTGAATTCACTTTTGTTTATTCATGGAACTATTTCGTTTAAACAGCTAAACTCAATACAAGTCCCTCATATCCCAAATTCTTTACAAGGAAATCATTAGGATTAAGAATTCGAGATCTTTCCTAATTTCGAATTTTTCACAAGCTAGATTATCCCAATTATCCTAATTCATTACTTTAATAGTCTTTAAAGTACCAATTAATCTCTTTTCTACTTCGTGATCCAAAAGTTTTTTGAAATACAACGATTATCCAGAAAACTAAGATTTATTATATATGGGATTTCGAACAGCTCAGAAAATAATAAATTATTGAGTAATATTCAGATTTATAACTACAAATTACTTTTCATACGTTTTTAGCTGAGATGTATCGAATTTTATCACTTACTCTCTTAGTAATCCTACTCTTTCCCTTTCCTTACACCACAAAGTAATAAAACTTCCAATAAGCTCATCAATAAGCTCTTGTACTCTAGTTACTCATCAAATTTTCTCTTATCACTCATTAAATCACTCATTACTCTTATCACTCATTAAATTCATGTACCTAAATCAGTCTTCTTCTTCAAATAGTTCACTGAATGAGTAATCCACAACTCGAATATGAATTAATCCAAATTTTCATCAAAAAAATATTTTTTACTTTTGTTTTAAGTACATTTAATACTGTCCAATCTATTTATAACACCATTTACACAACAACACTTTTCTCTTCTCACTTCTGATTGTCTGATTCGATGATTATTCAAAATGTGTAGTATTAATCATCACTGTATACCAAGTACTTATAATGCCTCAGACGAATGTTCGTTCGAAAGCATTCATGCCTTCTACTTTTTGTATCAATGACATGCTCTCAGCAATACATTGATTGTTATTTAATTCTTAGATGGAAATGCAAAAAGGATAATTTTCTGACAAATGGTTCCAAATTTAAGACGAACAATAGCAAGAAATGTTCTTTCGATATTTCGATTTAATTTATTTTTTCGATACTTCGATAACCACCACTGCCATCCCTCCAATTCATCTCTCTACAAGCCACCTATTTTCTATCTAACTACTAGATCGAATCTAGAGTTTTTTTCAGAACTTAAAATTAATCTATAGAATATTTTCTTATCACCAATATTGTGAAATGACGATATAACAAGTGTTCTCATATTTTAACTTAAAATATGAGAACATTTGTTATGTCGTCAAAATATGAGAACATTTGTTATTTCGTCATCCAGAAGTTTGTCAGAGAGAAGGGAAAGACTTATCTTATCTTTTCCTTTTCTCTGACAAACTTATGGATTATTTATTTAACCGTTCGGATAACACTGCTCAAATCCTATCTCTCATCCATATTTTACAATCAATATTGTTAATAAAGAAAATAATGAAGACATCCCATTAAATGTAGTGATAAACTATAGAGCTAGTTGTTATGTTAATTATTTAATCACATAATTAAAATCTATTTTTTAATTCTTATAACTCAAAATGTCAGTTTATTTATTCAAACTTATTCTTACATTCTTCATCTACACTGACGTCACTGCTTTTTATTGTAAAATTAAGCAAAGATAACTTTATGATTATTAGCAGGCTTAAAGCTTGAATAAAGATCGTTTGTATATTTTAGAAATTCGAAGAAATACCCTTCGAAACTGCAGTTCTGTGATTAAACATTACAACTGTTGATATTTAGGAATGATACTATGAAATAATACGCTACAGTGGACGACATCAGTTCTCAAACTGCCATTGATTTATTGGTATTATTGCTAACTTATCATTCATTAACAATTATTCAGTAATTAATAAGCGGTCGAATGATATACAACTACAACTAATTAGAGTCTTGTAAAGTGCTCTGCGTTTATCCTCATATATCAGACAGCGACGAAATTTCATCGCTTCCTGATTCCTCTGAAGTGTCACTTTTTGAAGCTTAAGTATTTTTTCATTTGCAAGATTTTTGATCCGAAAAGGAAATAGTTGCTAAAACTTTGTAACGATAGTGATTACGACCATAACGTTTCATGTTGATATGGCAGTTTGTCCAGTATGTAAAATTGATAGCGTGAAGAAACGATTAACGTGGAGTGGTTTGTTACGTGGTGTACTATGTTTTCCATGTGGCATCTATTGCTGCATCAAAAATCGCGTATGGTTCTGTCCACTGTGTACCAACGAGGTAAAGATCGTTTTTAGTGGAAATGTGTATATATTATCGAACAAAAACAGTATATCTTGAATTGACTCTTGGAATCATTTAAATAGTTAGCACTTCGACGATCTAATTTCGTCATTATTCCTCTTGCATTTCAAAAAAAGCAAAGTTTATAAATTTTAATAAAAATGATATAAAATCAAGAATAATTTTATATAATATTAAATATTAAAATATGCAATATTAAATATGTAATATTAAAATTTAATCTTTCAGGTGAACTATTCGAATGGAAGACAACCATCATTTGATCGAGATTATCGCTGCTATAAGTCATTTGAGAACGTGGACGACACTGGTACTAGAGGTGACCCTCCGAAAATCCAAACTACTAAAATTTGTGGAAGGGCAATTTCTGGTGGCGGTGAATCTATTAATTCTACAACATCGGTGCTGACGCAGTAACTTCCATTTATTGTTTGTTTATCTCTCTTTTACACAAACTTACTTTCCATGTCAAAAACATATTTAGCTGTATTACCGAACTACTTTTGCTTATTTCATGGTTATCTTCAAGAATTGGCAGTTCCTTATTTTGCTTATGAATTGCAAATCGAAGATAGCTTGATATTGTTCAGCTTTCAAGGGAATTGGAAGGAAACGGTTCATTTTTATGAAATGTGTAAATAAAAATTCTCGGGTCCAATGTTTTAAAAATTAAAAAAAAATTGTACTGAATGAAAATGATGCTCGATGACATTCTTTTTACTTATTTGTCTTTCATCACTTCTTTACTGGCTAATTTATACCTATCCAATTATTCAAACTTAAATTTGGATTTCGTTACTAGTTATTGTTGTTATGTTCTACACTAGTTTTTCTTGCCGTATAGTTTTACATCTCCTAATTCCAAATTTCCCTTGATTTTAATGTAAATTTTCCACCTGATGAATATGGCTACATTTGAATTCACTAAAAAAGGAGAAGCAATGGAGAAAATTCCAATAATTACGTTGATTATGTAATGAATATTTAGATATTCTTTTTCAATTTTTCTCATATCACATATTTAAATTCGAATATGAAGGTTGTTTATCTTTGCTCACTGTAGTATGCATTCTAATGAATGATTAAATAAAAGCATAAATTCTTATTGAATTCTAATATGGGAATGGAAAATTGATAAAATGAAAAATATCCCATTATTCTGTTTTTCAATTAGGAAAAGGAATTAAGTGGCGACAATGGAGTTGACAAAAAGGGGCTAGAACACTTGGTAAAATTGTTTAAATTAATACCGACTTCTAACTGAAGTCAAATTTCTGGTAATTTTCAAACATTTAAATCTAGAGATTTGATTTGACATGAAAGTGGATGCTCTTAGCATCTACTTTCATGTCAAATACTCTCTGTTTGCAGCATAACACCCTTTTCCCAAGATTTTTTTCAATTTTCAGTCATTGTGTGGTATTCTAATTTTCTGTTCTTATTTTCTGCTCTTTCTCCAAATCTTTTGATGTTCTCATTTTAAGATTTTTATTTTTTGAAAAAGTTTAACTTGCCATTGCTTCTTCGATTCATTTGTTCTTTTTCTTGCTCCATCGCCATTAGCTTTGCTTCATAAGCCTTCGATCTTATCAGCGCTTTTCGTTCCGCTTTCGAAGCACCCAACGAATCTCTTAGCAAACCAATATGCTCTTCGTATATCATTGTATCCTTCTCCAGTAATTCAATGTACTGATCCTGAGCTTCTAAAGCTTCTGTAAAGAAATGAAATACTAAGTTCCTAAAATCAGAAATAAACGAGGAATAAGAGTAGCAAAATCAAACTCTGGTAGCTTTTACTCTAATCATATCATTAATTAAAATACCGTCATAACAAAAACATATACCTTTTAGTCGTTCAACATCATCAAGCACGGATATTTTTTGTTCTAATAGAGTATTCGCTGTTTGTTGTGCTACTTCTAAATCATCAGCCAACTGGAAAATTAAAGCTCGATCATCATCCAATCTTGAACGAAGTTCCTTACTTTCCTCTTGCGTTGCTTCCAATGCTTCCCATGCGTTGCTCAGCTTTTCTCTATAATTCGTTTAAAAAGTATTGAGAAAAGAAAAATCCATTAGAAACATGTACGTTTCAATGGAAGCAAATGGTATAAATGCAGAAGCCAAAGGAAGGATTGTCTGTGAAATTCTAAAATTGAAAATATTTAGGGCTGTTTTACTGCGAATTGTGCATTTCGATCGAAATTCGAGCGTAAAGACAGTCATTTATTGAAATTTCGTCTGCATTAACACTTGAAAGAATACTTATAAGAACTCAGAAGTCTCAGCAGACGAGCATTTTCTTCCAATGTCCATTCACGATCAGCTCTAAGTGTTTCAATGCTCGCATTCAAATGATCAACCTAAAATACACTGGCTATTAATTTTGCATATTTGCGAAAGTATTACATATTTGGGCAACGTCGAAACCTTAAGTCGCTCTTAATAATTTTATAAGTTTTCTTCCACAAAATTAATATGTCTTCAAAAAAGCCTTAAAACTCTGCTTTATGAGAAATTTTACAAAAAGTAACCTTGTCAGCATGTTCTGTATTCATTGTAGAAATTTTATCTTCCAAATCACGAATTTTTCCCTGCATCGAGGCACGAGCTTTCAGCACTTGATTCCGTCCATCCCGACACATTTCATCTAATTGTGTTTGGAGCTGAAAATCCAGTCGCTATTGAAAATTACATGAATAAACATGTCTCTAAACTTAGCCATACTACACAAGAAATTTGAGACTGAAATGTTTCCTTGATTTACATTTAATTGACCAAACATACCGAATGAAGAACAGTGCAAATTCAGTAAATTTCAATAAACTCTATATATATAAACTTAGTTAAAGAAAAAACTGCACCTTAAAAACACATTACAAAACTTCAGACTAAAATGTTTGCGATACAATTTAATAAAAAAAACTGAAAGAGCAGATAAGGTGCCAATCGATATTTTCGGAAACCGCCGACTACAGCAATACAAAATAAAACTGAGATTCAGTAGAAATCATCAGCTTAAAATGGGATGAAATTTGAATAATTGTGACTATAGAAGAGTAAAACACCAACCAACAGGAAGTGAAATAGCATGGGGTATGCTGGGATGGCCCGGCTCCATGCAATACAAAAGAGTGGAAGTGGAAGCGAAGGTAGTGCACAGGTAGGTCATCGGCTATTCGGGGACTTTCATAATTAACACAAAAAAACCTGCTACGGTTTGAAAGGCTTAGCAGAATAACCTGGCTCAAATGGTTCTGTGAATCACTGGCACACTTTTCCATTTCCTGAATTGTTTGTCGCAACTGATCATTTTCAGCTGTTACATCGATGATAGCTTGTGTAATGTTGTTACCCTCTTCTTGACTATTACCTGAAATATGTCATCCGGGGATTTACTGATATTTTCGTGAAGAAGTCATGCATCAAAATATAAAATTTGGAAATAATTCCAATTTCGAACATTCTTGAAAATTGAATTTTTTAATTTAGATGAAAATTTACCATTTTTGAATTCTTTGCGAGGTGGCAAATCGAAAGTTACTTTCTTTCTATGTTTCTTTTGGCATAAGGAGGATGCACTGGCTCCATCGTCAGCATCAAAGTCGTCCTGTATGTTACTGTTATCCAGCGTTAGTGAACTGCATTCTTCACTTGGATCAACTGGTGGAGGTGAACCTGAGCTACCTAGACAAAATCTTGTTGAAATATCTTGTATAGTGACTTTAGGTTATTCTTACATTTTTTATTATAACAAGGTTGAACCTGAAATTCTAGCCTCTGAGATTACGGTATGAAAAATTTCCATCAACTAACCCATTTTGAAATTTAGAACAGCATGTCCAGGTGAAAAGGAATCATGTTGATATCGTTTTTCTTTCCGTGGTTGCTGTAATAAAGACAACGGAGTACATGAGGTTTCAAAAATAAACGCTGCTTCGGTTTCCGTCGAATCTTCACGTGTCGTTCGTGTGCTCAAATCCTGAAATCTATGCATTTCTGAAAGGAAGCACAAAAATCACAAGCTAGATATTGAAAAAGTGTTGTAAGAAAATTCGATCTTATTTCGTAATCTTTCACAGAATGGGAAAGTATCAATTACCATCATGGAGAAATACTAGAACGGCGGACTTCGACTTTATTATAGTTCGATCTATGTGGCTTCTGTCATATCTCAAGTCATTTATTATCTCGCAACGAACTCATAGATTAATATTTTTATAGCGACTGTTATAAGTTTATCTCGTAGAAATTTTAAAATACCAATAGTTTTTGCTGTATGATGTGGAAAGCTTTGGCTTTCGCTTGCATAAGTTCTTCCTGTTCATGACACATTTCTTGCAGTTCAATAATATCCCTTTCCTTTTCAAGTATCGTATCACTCAATTCCATTATTTTCATATCCTGCAAAAGCCTCTCTCAATTATTGCTGAAGCATAAAAATTAATAGTTGAAAGTTTTATATCCATTTAAAATTCTCGCAGTTTCACTTAACATGAATCACATCATCTTTTAACTGGACGGCTAATCCGTTCTCCTATTTTAATTTTATAGCGAATAAGAGTAATAAGGTGATCCTTAAAATTACTCTTATCCACATAAAATTTTCATCCACGCTATATATGTATATGAGAAATTTGAAATATTTATTTCATTGACCTTTTCGATCACTTGTGAATGAATACACTCTAGATCTCGACCAATGATGCTGTCAACTTCAGCGCGAGAAAGTTCACCGATTGGACGACGATCAGTTGCTGACTGCAACTGTTCCTCAAGGCTCTACAAAGTTGATTCGTTATTGTTTTTGAAACTTATAATGATTCATAAATTCATAAAATTAAATTGTAAACCATTCACGATCTGTATGTTATACCGTTCAATCTTAATCTTTTATAATACTGATGGAGAGATGATTAGAATATGAACAAAACATAAAGACGTGCAATTTTGAAAAGCATTTACTTCGCAAAATTCTGATTCCATATCAATGATAGTATAAATATCCAGTAATTCCTTGCAAATAATGCAGTTTTGATTTTGTCTCTGAACTATGAATGGTACAGCTATCAAAGGTTTCTTTTACACAAAAGTTACAGTATCTAAATTGATGGAAATTTGCGATGAAAAGCTTTTTCTGATGATGAAAGACAAAAAGCAACCCTGTATTCTTAATTTGTAGTGGAAATAAGGATGAAGAGTGCAGTTCCTCGCCAACCTTCGAGGAAAATTCTTCTAAAGCCTTTTTTTAGTTAAAAATATTAAGATTGCAGGAATGTAACAGTAATACCAATAAGGTTTACATATCTTAGCTTTTTGCAAGATTTCCTTAACTCGTTGTCCGAAAATAATTCGAGTTTTACATGATCATGGAATAATGAAATGGACAATAAACAGGGAATAAGGAAGCAATCACTTCCACATAAAAACTAAGATCAATTAACTGACAAAAAATTTGAGAGAAGTGATAAAAGCCAAATGAGGGAAAAGGAAGGATACTGACCCTAATTTTGATGGCATAATCATTCAATCTGACCAGCTTGTCGTTCAGGCGTTCCTGTAATTCTTCCTTTCTTCGGCTTTCATCCTGCAGCTTATGAGCCAATTCTAGGATATGTTCTTGCAAAGTCTGCAAATTTTATAGGTGCTATTTGAAAATCAAAATTTTCCAGGATAAAATCTCTACCTTTGGTAGATACCTTCGATATACTCAGATCCTTCAGCAAAATAATTCTTTTATATGCTATAAAAGTGGAATTTTGCTTGCAATAAAATATTTAGCAGCTTAGAATTTCCGTTTGAAGCACTATTACTTCTTAGAGCAGAATAATTTAACCATAAAAATTAAGATTCATGAACTGCAAAATTACAGCAGAGATTAATTTTCATAAATTTGCACGATTCAGCAATTCAACTTTTCAGTTGCAGAATTAGATAGTTCAAATAATAGGAAGTTTAGTTTAAAGAATAGTCTCAAGTTCAAACTTGGAATTAACGAATTCCAAAACCTTAATTTCGTCTGCTTTGCTATTGAGCTGTTCGTTGTAAGTCGTACATTGTGAACAAGTGGTTAATGTTGTTGCCATGCTATTTATTGGCCGTAATTTATGACGTTAGAGTTAGTAAACCAAAGTGAGATACTATTTACAACATATTTTAGTTATAGTGCATTTGCAAGCACTCCTGGAAGTATGAAAATTGTTCAAATCTTGAAAAGTACATAAGCATCCGAGTAATCGGTTATTACACAAAATTTATTCTTTTACAATACTTCATTGCTTGAAGCATATCGATTCTGTCTGTCACCTGACACCTTGTTAAATTGTTGCTATGAAAGTAAAAAAGAAAAAATCCCAGCTGTTTCTGCTCATAAGTAAAGCAAAAGAGTTAAGGGATGAAATGCTGTTTGACCTTTGCAATGGATATCACTGATAAAAGGTTATTTAATTAAATTTATAAATGATTATTACCAACTTGACAGCCATACATCTACACGAACATTACACTCAGAACTGTGATAGAAATACCACAATAAATCATAGAAAAATAACAACAACGTATAATCGAAGATAGCATGATTCGTCTGTTATAATGATGGCACTTTTAAATTACCTTTAAATTACCTTTACACTATCACTAATCTTGGATAGGAAAAATGTGGAAGGAAGAATATAACTTATTGAAGTTGTCAATTTCAATCGTTTGAACTTTAATGCATGAATAATTTTATGCAAGTAAGGTCAAATTAAATGGTAATAAAATTTGAAAGTCACTTAAAATTTTTAAAGTGAATTGTGGGAAAAGTTACAAGTGTGAGATGGCATAGAAATTCACGTCCGTGAATAGCGTGAAAGCCACAAGTAAAGCAAAATACAAAGGATGCCTTGGGAGGGAAGCGAGCGCAGTTGACGGAGAGAGACCAGGTGTAGGATCATCATGAGAAGATAGATGGACGACTCTCTCTCTTGCAGAAATGAAACGACAGCAATTGGAACAGTGCCAAGTTCCAGCTCATAGCACCTTTTGCTTGCATTTGATATGATAAAGTTGAGAAAGGCTGAAGTGATAACTGTGGTAATTCCTTGGGATATCACAAAGATCATTGGAAAGTCTAAACTATATATGAAGTATTGTTATTATAAAGGCAGTATGGTAATTTGCGAGATGGTAAGGATTCATAAGAATTAGGAAAATGTTTAGAAGCAAATGGGAATGGTGGTGATGAATGGAATATTGTGAACTTTTGACCACAGACTGATAGACAACAGAAGATGGAAAAGCATCTCTAGGGAAGTCTGTTGTTGAGGACCGTGAAAAAGGTTGATGATAAAAGGGTCAGGAGTCAGGATTAGTGATCTGGGATCGTGGAAGGCTTAGCGTTGTATATGAACGGTAGGGAAGTTTGTTTGAGAATAACCTTGTGAAAGGTTCATAAATATGTTGCTTGACCGATCGAGCGAAATATATGAATAGTATGGTGAAATATATGAATAGTAATAGTGCACAAGGGCGAGAGAGGCTTTGCCGTAATTTGAGCAATAGTCTGAACAAACTTTATGTAGAAGAACAAATCAAGAAACCGAAATAAATCCATAATTTAATATTTCTTTATTACGATTATACTAGTTCTAGCCATTTGATAATTTTTTGATTTTGCAATTTGGCATTCATTCTAGACCACTTTCACTTGTGACCATCTATAAGCATTTTCTTCGTATACTACTTAACTATGGCATCCATGGTCAAATTAAGCTCAGGACATTACATTCCAACTGTTGGTCTCGGTACTTGGCTTTCACAGCCTGGTAAAGTTGGAAATGCACTTAAAATTGCTCTCAACAATGGTTATCGGCATGTCGATTGTGCGCATGTATATCAAAATCAAATCGAATTGGGTGAAACATTTGCTGAGATTTTCAAAGAGGGAAATGTGAAGGTAAGAATGATTATAAACGATGCTTTTTTGATTTCGCTAGTTTTACGTTTAAAAATTTCTGATCATAATTTTCCCTGTTTTACGTTTCTTTTTAATATGTCGATATGTCTAAAGTACTTTAAAATATTCTAAAGCGCCAGTACTTTCAAGGTTTTCAAAGCTCTTTAGATGCTATAAAGATTTTAGCGAACTGATATATTTGTTACTTCGAAAATATGGAATACTTTCCATTCACATGAAATGGCTAAGAAGAATGTAGACATCATATTGAAAGAACTTCGGCTCGATTACCTGGACTTATGTCTCATCCACTGGCCACAAGGATATGATGAAAGTGATGGACTTTTTCCCAAGGTTTTGTCTTTGTACCAATTTCTCTGAGAAGTCAAATTTGCTGTGTAAACTGTTGAAGTCCAATGAAATAGTTGCTTAAGCTAGAGATTGTTTTACAACTGCGTTTGAAAATAAGCATTAATAATCGATAAAACCAATTTGACTAGTAGAATATCTAATAAAGTGAATGTGACAAATACAAATGAATGTCATTTTCGTTTGTTATTCTAGCATGTGGTTAAAATATCTTTAAGATCACTTATTCCGAAGTGTTTCATTTTCGTTTACTTATGAAAGTCCTATTCATATATAAATTCAGTTAATATTATTTGCAATGATTCAGAGATCAGATGATGAAAAATTTAAATATTCCGATATTGATTACTTGGATACATGGCGCGCTATGGAAGAGTGTGTGAGATTGAAAAAAATCCGCTCTATTGGATTGTCGAATTTTAACCATAAACAAATTCTGCGGGTGATCAATAATTGCACCATCAAACCAGCTGTTTTGCAGGCTTGTTTAAAGCTTCTGTTCTTTTTTTTCAAGTAGAGCTGATAAGTGATATCCAAAAATGTAATGTTAAGAGGATTTTTTAAACATAAAGTTTTGGATATACAAAATTTAGCCATTCATTAGGCTGGTCATTCAGAAGAGAAGTTAACGACGATCTATTAATTATGGATAACACTAAGGAGAATTCAGGTTGAACTTCATCCGTATTTCCAACAACACAAATTACACAATTTCTGTCAAGAGCATGGAATAGTGCTGACCGCATATAGTCCATTGGCAAATCCAACGATGCCATTCAGGAAAGCAACAGATGCTTCTTTACTTGATGATCCCATAATTCTTAAGCTTGCTGAAGTGCATCATAAGTCAGCTGCACAGGTAAGGGATTTTGTTTCAGTTACTTTTTTTGGTAACTAAAACTCTTTTTATCATGATCCAAGTTGATGTATGAAGTACGAATATCTGTTCAAAAAGCCATTTTAGTTTAAGTGTATTTGGTTATCTAAACGTTGTATAATTTATTTAAATTAGAAAGGTGTCTTTTTATCATTTTGCTAGCTAATTTAAGGTAAATGTTAAGTTTTGAAATAACGAATTTCTGTAAACTAATTCTATACTTCAATATCAACTCTATATTGCACACTTTTCCAAGGAACTTAATGATTTAGAATAATCTTGGAATGATAAGTCAGAATGCAGTTTAATTTAAATTTAAAACTCGATGTGTTTAATTTAAACATTAAAATAGATAACTAACGAAATAGTCTGTTGAGTATTTCAACAGTTTTAAAAAACTGTTTTTTTTTTATTTTCAGGTAATATTGCGTTGGGCTCTCCAACGTGGACTAGTCGTTATCCCAAAATCCGTAACTGAGAAAAGGATTATTGAAAACATTAATATTTTCGACTTCGAACTCAAATCTGAAGAAATGGCATTGATCAATGGCTTAGATAAAAACTGGCGTATTTTGGATCTTTCAAGAGATGCGGATCATCCTTTCTTTCCATTTAATGAAGAATATTGAAATAATTTTAGGAAAAATTACGACAATAAAAAAAATGAAAGAAGAAGGAATATATTAGTTAGCTTTTCACATCAAAATTCTTTTCCAAATTTAAGATCAGATGTACACTTAATGAATCCAGAGTAATTTATTAAAATTAAAGTGTGGAAGAAATGATACATTTGTTATGAATTTTATTTTTATGTTGGAGGAAAGGTTTGTATTGATATAGTCGAATAATTTGTGAAGATTTATTATTTAATGGAGAGTGTTTATTCTTCGGGACATTATAAGTAACAAAAATTATTAGTATTAGCTGTTATTTTTTTTTAATAGCTAAATGGATCTGGGAGAATATAATTCGGAACTGTTTGATGAGGTAATAGTTCAAAAGAATTCGATTGGTAGATGTTTGATGAGGTAATAGTTCAAAAGAATTCGATTGTTAGATGGTAGTACTGAAGTACAAACCAAAATACCTTAAAACATTTTGAAATACATATAACCTCCTGTGGTGTTCGAAAAGTACTGCTTATAGTTCTTCAGGAATCGAAGTTTAAAAAAATGAAGTAGATAAACCTTTTTATGATTAGTTCATAGAACAAATTTATACTGAAAAGGAATTATTTGCTATTAAGCAATTACAGTTTTCTTTAGAATGTTAATTAAGAAACTACGTGAACTAACGCAGTTTAGTGCAACTAATCATTTGATTTGAGAATATTCAAAACAAGCAATTTTTATAGTAAGATTTCCAAATATAAAATACAAAAACAGTTTGATTGTTTTAATATTTTCATATTGTAAAATTATTTTGGTTTTTTGACAGCTACTAAAAAGTAGTAGAATTATTATTACTCATTGCTCACCTCTGAAAGAGGGTAGAATTGAAAGGATTGTCCTGTTATTTATTGTGATCATATAAGTGCATATTATTATTTTTCTAATTTACGTTTGAGTTTTATTTCTTTTATTTTTTCAAACATTCCCATGTTTTGTTTATATCTTAAAATTTAAGTCATTTTTAATCTTTATGCATTTTTCTTCCTTTTTTTAATTCGTCTCGTTGATCATAAAATACTATACGTTGTATTCAGTGTCACATATGTTTTTATATAATGATATTTTGAATACCGTAAATCACTGAATTTTTATTTACAAGATGAACACTGAAACTTGCCATTGTGTTAGTTAGTATATAAGAAATAGAGAAAATAAGAGGGATAAATATAGCATCAACATAAAATGTTATTACGATTGCCACTCGTTCCTTTTTTAACGAACTATGTATGTGGCCTAAAAACTGATCCTTGAAAATAATACAGGTTTATTTTCTAAAAGGAAAAAAGAGGCGCATGATTTCAAATGTTTTGATTACTGCTCTTTTGCAGTGAAATGAATTTTACACGTTTTTTCCCTTTCTAAACGAGGTTCCTTATTCTCTTGAAAATAGTAAAGAATGGTAAAATAACAGTTCACTCATGATCAGCATAGGGTAATAATCTTTCTATAACTCGAAATTGGCAGACTGGTATTTGTATTTCGGTGATTTATATATTTCAGGTGATATGATCGCTAAGTACTTTGGGGGGAGAGGGGAATCTAAGAGGATGAAATTATCCAGTCCAAGAAAATCGGTCTAATGTTTAAGTTGATTTATAAAGAGGATTAAAGGAAAGTTTACTTTTAGTTTCAAAATCCAGGAAAATTCTGCAACATATCGAGCTAGATATATAAGCATTGTGCAAAATTTTTTGCTCTGCAAAACTGAATTAATTTTAATGTAGAACAGAGAATGTGCGAGTAGCTTCTGGAGTAGGACACCTCAAATTAGCTTTGCTTCTAATTGTTGTAAAATATTTCTGATAGAGCTGATCGATGAATTCTGCCTTAGCTTCACTCCATACTCGCGATCGAGTTTCTGGATCATTCTGCATCGACTGCATCCTTTCCTCAATTGTCAAATAACGTTTGTCGGATATAAGACGTATTGACAGTGACATTGCCTCTGGAAAGACTCGATTTGTTAACAAGAACAACATGATGCCTGGATGATCTTATAGGTTAAAGAGATCATAGTTTCTTGTTTGTTTTGATTTTATGATATTCTTCAGTTTTTGTGGCATTTTAATTATTGGTTTTATTTTGGAATATATGTTTTTAATTCTTTTAGAAGCATCTGTTTCAATATTTAAATGAATTGTTTTTGTTAGTCTCATTTCCTTCTGATATTCACAGACTGATATCCGCAATTTTACGCTAGTAAAATTATTTTGCTAATTAAACAAACCTTCAGCAACTGCTTGCGCATATTTGGCCATCTTATCGTGATTATTGCCACATCGTACCATTGCCTGAGGAATGAGAAATTTTCATTATGACAGTTATATTTTTAAAAAAATGTTCAAGATAGCAGTAGGAAACAATTTTTCAAGTAGAATATCATGTTATGATACCAAAGTTAATATGGTATCATACAAGTACATTTATTTCCCAGTGGTTTGTTTAATACAATCGGTATTACAAACCAAAGATATCAATCCACTTCTTATCATTTAAGCTCTTAAATGACCTGTGTTAAAATATCAATCCAAAGCTGATCGCTTTTATCTTCTACTGGAACGATGAGGTTTTCTTCACCAATTTCATTTTCACCGCCAAGTCTGGAATGTCTGAAATGAAAAATAGAAAGTGTAACTGGAATTAATATATCCAAATTGTCAATTGTTTCCCTATCACTAATCGCAATGATTACTTTTACTGGAAAGTAAATTTAAATTGCACATTTGAATTTTCTGATATTAGTAGCTTTTGATATTAGTAGTGAAATAAGAGGAAACCCGAAATACACGCTTACTCTTCAGGAGATATGAAAACTGGCAGAAATGCTGATGATGAAGTACCAGATTGAGATAATTGCGCATCACGATAAGATCTAGTGATATACTCAGCCATGCCTTGAAGGCCGATTGCAAAATTATTGGTCTAAAAATATGCATGATTGCATTAAACTTTGAAAAAGCGCTCGAGTAAATTATTTGTTGTTCAATTTTCTTCGAAAACATACCCTGAAATGATTAATGTTCTGTTCAAATGCATTTCTGAGAACATTTTTCGTTAATTTCGTATCCTTACCAACCACCGTAAATACCTGTCGATCACTATTTGAATTTACAATCAATACCATTAAATCGCATAAATCCACATCCTGAAGTTGTAGTAAAATCTATCAGATATTATTTTATACGCAAAGAATAGAATGAACCTAAAGCATGATATTGACTATCAAGAGTGATATAAGGAAAAGTAAAAATGACCGAAGTTTTAACATGTTGTATATTTAAGGTCTAGAATAAGTGATTTAAATTCAATCACAAAATTTGATATAAATTCAATTTAATATAAATTGTCGAAATTCTAGAAATCACTTGATGGATCGATATTAATCAGCAATTCATTTCGAACAAAAAGATATACTTGATAACGTTGATATCGAATTTTGAGATTGTTGGCGAATTTTTCGATATCAGCTGGAGCACTCGGTAGTAAACCAATCTTATCCACTACTCCAACCATAATATCTAAACTTCTCCCGGGAAATAACTGACATGTCGGTGATGAGTTTGGAATTGTTGCTGCATACGCCATAAGCTAAGAAATAAAATGGTCAAAGTTCACGGACTTCTTTTGTTATTCCGTAAAATTTCGTCTTCTATTCAAAACTTGTTGAAAAACTGTTTCAAAATAATAAATTAGCTCTTTGAATCTTCTAAAATCATAAATGCTTTTGTTCCGTCCTCAATTTTGCAATTGCTGTAGTGCTGGAAATCTCGAATGATCATCATCATTCAATATCGGATCAGATTGAATGTTATAAAATGAACCTGTTTGATTCGGTTGGAAAGCGCTTCTTTCTCGTTGAATGTAAGTAATTCACTTGGATCACATACCGGCCCAGTGGTTGGGATTTTGCAGTTGAATGGATCAATTCGTGGATCAGGATATGTTTCAGAGGTGAACTGACTGCAAGATATTTGTACCAACATTGAAATGATAAGCAGATTAAATGAAAGGTGCATGATTTAGTGTACCTGAAATTATTTCAATTGATGTTCGACATTAAAAATTTGCAATTTACTATTAAATTTCTCGGAAATCATTCATTCTTACACATTGCACAAAAAACAATTGGTAACGAAATATTCGTCAATTTTAACAACAAATAAATTGTAACGAATAAATTCAGCTACAGACGAAATTCAGACAAGATTAATGATGATAATGATGAATAATTAATAAATTAACAATCGGTGAATAATTACTGAATTAATAATCACTATGATAATTCATTTGATTTGTTGATGTTGAAGAAAAAATTGGCAACATTCAAAAGTCGTAGTGCAAAAAAATTAATAAATATATGATGAATAGTATATAAATATTTGGTCGGAATTTTTAATTTCTAATATTCATATTGATGATTTAGAAATTTTGACATTTATTAGTTATTATTGTTAGGTGGAAAATTCTGATAATACTTGAATTCATAAATTCCATGTAAAAGTATTAAAAAGATAGGAAAATTTTTGATGACCGATCAGAATTATTGTTTAATCTATTTGTGAAAATATTGTTATCGTTGGAAACATACCTGCGACAAAAATCTAATTTTCGCTCTTCTAATTAATGCATTTGTTAGCCCTCTTATGGGTGAGATTTTGAAGTATCATACATTTTTGTCTTTAATAGTTTCTAATTTATAATAAATATGTGAAAAATGAATTAAAATGGACTTGAACTAAATCAAAATGATTCAAAGATAAGATAAGAAATGATGTAATGGGTAAGAAATGACGAAAGAGAAGTGAACCATAAAATATCCGAAATTTTTGTTTCATCAAAACTTAACTAGTCTGAATTATTCCACGTCAAATAACTAGAATTATATCATACAGATAATTTTACGTTTTCACGTTAACTAAAATAAAAATAATATAAGGTGAAATTCAATGTCAAGTAATTATGAATTATATTTAAAAAAATTTTCACCAATTATTTTTTGCCAAATAAAAATTTCCAAATCCCTCTAATTAAATTAATTAGTCAAAAAGAGCTAAACCGCCAAAAAGATAAGGAAAGGAAAATGTTATGAATATTACATGCAAAAATTGTAAGCGTTATCTGAGTGAGAAAAAACTGGTAATTTCTTCAGCAGTTTAAATTTTGAATTTTAAAATCGAAAAAAAAGAAGAAGTTGTTGTTGTTTTGTAGATGAAGAAAATCATTCAACATCAACGAAATAAAAATATCCGATCTTCTTCTCATTGAAAACACTTTGAAGTTGGCGAATAGTATTAAATGAAGAGTGATTGGTTGTTCGCCCTGCGGTAATTCTAAGTGAACTAATAGAGTGATAAAAAAATTTAAATAATGATTTTGTGCCAATTTATGGAGCAAATATCATTATTTCAATTAACTATAATTAAGCTTTTTTTTTAATTAGAAAAACAAATATCAATTTCACTACCTAATCAATTAATCAAAACTTTTCTTTATTGACAACCTTTTGCTGTTGTTTGCGTCGAAAAAAAGAAGTTCTTCGAAAAAATTTTTAGGTGAAATGAAATTAAACGTAAAATTGGATATTTATGGTTTACCTGAATTTGGAATGGATTTTTAAAATGAGAAATTTTTCAATATTTTGAAAACTTCCTGATGAATTGAATGTAAAATTTACGTATCAAAGAAACAACTCTGAATATTTAGCAAAATAATAAGAAATGTTGGTGACATCGTTGTCGATATTAATATTGTTGAACAAGAAGAAGAAGAAAGAGGTAAATCATTCCATTTCCTCTTCATCTGTCAATTGCGCTCGACATATTCTCAAATCGTTTATCCTTTTATCCTTTTCAAATTCATTGAAATAATAATAAATTTAACAAATGAATTTTTCGAACTCTTCAAAAATATGTGAAATGAGGGAAATGAAATATTAGAAAGAACTGTCATTTTGAATAGTTCTTTTTAACTATTTCATATTTTATTATTAAAAAGTTCGATATTCATCTTATTCGTTGCCTCTTTTCCTTAATTAAACTATTTCAACAGAATCAAATACTCCTTAATTAGGACAAATTTATGATGAAAAGTTGAAAAGAAATTGAGGTGAAATTTTTTGGAACTATTAAAGAAGACTGTTGAAAAGATTTGCAATTAATAATGAATATTAGGGAAAGTTGATTTGGTACCTAATACCTAAAATTAAATAATAATTATTATTTCAAGATTCTCACTCCTGAAATTTTTGCAAGTATTCAAATTTAATTTTTATTTCATATATTTTTCGTAATTAATGGTTTCTTGAAATTGCTATCTATCAGTTACGAATCCTTTGAGATTTGTGATAACATATCAGGATCAGATTTTGGAGGTGAATATAGGAGTGCTGGCTCAAGATAAATATTCCAATATTTTCATATTATTATTATTCCCATACTGCTTTGAGATGTTTAGGTAGAATTTTGTAGAAATTCACGAGAGGTCATTGTCGGAAAGATGAAATAAAACGGTCCAGTAACGCTCGTGAAACTGCGCTTTTATCTGTTAAACAAATATAAGAGTGGAAGAAGCTGTGGGAAGAAAGGAAATGATGAAAGACAAAGGTGAAAATGCTCATATACCTACCTATCTTACCTGTCTGTAAGGAGGAAAATTTGAAACCTACCTATCTTACCTGTCTGTAAGGAGGAAAATTTGAAACCTACCTATCTTGCCTGTCTGTAAGGAAGAAAATATGAATTAATCATTTTAGAAAAAATTGATCAATTCGAATATTTATTTTAAGTTACTTCGAAAAAAAGAAATTCCATCGAATTCATTTATATTTAATGCATTCCGGAAAGATTATCCACTTCACTCAGATTGCCTTCATTTCGGATCCGGAAAATCTCTATACTTAAGCTTGCCGTTATTGAATTAAATGTAGTTAATTGAATGAAAATTATAGCATTTATCTGAATGATAAAATTGTAGTTAATTAATAATGAAGTGAAAAAATTAAGCTTTTTGTCTTAAGTTGCATTCATTTTGAAAAATGATAGATGTCATAATTCTTTGATCAGTAATATCACTCATAGCATTTATCCGAAAGTTAATTAATAACGAAGTGAAAAAACTAAACTTATTGTCTTAAATTATATTCATTTTGAAAAATGATAGATGTCATAATTCTTTGATCAGTAATATCACTCATAGCATTTATCCGAAAGTTAATTAATAACGAAGTGAAAAAACTAAACTTATTGTCTTAAATTATATTCATTTTGAAAAATGATAGATGTCATAATTCTTTGATCAGTAATATCACTCATAGCATTTATCCGAAAGTTAATTAATAACGAAGTGAAAAAACTAAACTTATTGTCTTAAATTATATTCATTTTGAAAAATGATAGATGTCATAATTCTTCGATCAGTAATATCACTTTTCTTTATCAATTACAAATGCTAATTTATCAATATTTAATTTTTACCGCATTTTACAACAGAAGGAAAGAATATCAAAAAATATTTTAAACATCAAAAACTTTTGTAAGTGTTGAATTTTTCACACTTCACAACAACTTATCAGAGAATAGGATGTGAATTTTTATTACAGAACAATTCTCT
>CAKAEH010001552.1:0-47859 GCA_916381525.1 Cercopithifilaria johnstoni
TATCTGTTCTTCTAATTGCTTATATTTTATTGTCTGTTACTGCTTCAGTTAGAAATATCGATCAGTCCGAATAATGAAATATATTTCTTCCTGGTTTTATAGCTAGATTTGCTTTAATTATATATTTCAATTGTTTAGTACTTGAGCTCTAAGATATAGGGCTTAAATCTTGGTTTCGAACTTAAATATTAAAAGATAAAACCCAATTATTAAACTCCAAGGTACGTTGCTTTTCAACCGCAAAACACTTCTTCCGTTGCGACGCACCCATTATTCATCAGTAGAAGCGTGGTCTTAAATTCCATTACCTTGGACGGAGTGCAAATGGAATGTCTTAGCCACTCAGAATCAAAAATACATTTTACGTGTGATAGAATAAGCAAAGAGAAATTTGCTAATACGTTATGAAATAAGTAAATGATTAGAATAACTTAAATGGAGTCATCCAAACAGATCTCAAACATATATATGTAATGTCGTCTTTAATTCATTCGAAAAAGAAATTTTTCTTATACCAAAACTATGACTGACATAGAATATGCTGAAGTAGGACACATGTCAAAAAGATTTTAATTTCGGTAATTAAATTTGGTTACTTTATATTCTTTTCAGCTGAATTTAACTAGGAATCTGAAAATTTGAAAATGTTTTAAAGTAAATATTTTTAGCGTTTGCTGTTATCAAATATCGGTCTTTACATGGGTAATTTGTTGTATCGTACAAAAGAAATGAGTGGGGCCTTTGGATGTGAGACACAGCGCGCCGTTTTACAATTAATTTGTCGCTTTGTCCGGTATAAAGGTACGAAACGAATTGGACGACAACTAGCAGGAAGGTTGAACTACAACAAAATTTTTCTTTTTTAAATAATAAAATTTTGAATTCATTTATCGGATGATAGCTTTTTGTATTATCCAGTTAAATTAAGAGAATGTCTGTGCTTCCTGATCGGAACGAAATATCTTTATCCAGATCGGGTTTTTCCTTCATATCAGAAAAGTCAAAATTACAACATCATAATAAGATATTAGTAGAAAAAGCCGTAATTACGTATCGGTAAGCGAGATGAGTGAGAAATTGTTGCTATTTTTTTTTGCATCTTATGTTTCAGCAATGGCGTAGGTGTTTTATTGGATTGCTTCCTGAAAGGTCAATGCGAAAGTTATATTGTGGAAATGTGTAATGCCTCATTTGAACTTCGCGAACAGTTCGAAACACCGGGTTGCATAACGAAAATTGTTGAGACACATCCACGTCCTGAATATATGCTGAAGATGCTTTTGTGCTTTGCACAGGTTATACCTAGAGGAATTAATGGAAGGGAGAAATATTCTTTAAATTTAATTGGAGGAAGAGTGGTTTTGAGATGTTTTTTATTTTCTTTTTCGGAATACAGAGTTGTAAAGAAGAAAGATGGTAATGTGAGGGGTATAAATGAAGAAAGAGATAGATTTTTCAAATGGAGCAGATCAAATTTTCGGGTATGTTTGAATATTTTTGAATTGGCTAATTAGATTTAGGATGCCTGGGGACGAGCAGCACTTCGTGGACATGGTGCTCTGGATATTCTTGTTGATGGACTCGAAAAAGCTGATTCTGTGCAGCAGGAACTGATTGTCAACACACTTCGGTACGGCACACTTGTTGTATTGTCCATTTTACACTTATCATTTAATGTTGAAGAGAGATGGATGGAATGAAAAAGGTAAGTAGCAAGAGGGAGAAAAGTCATGAAAGAAAGATTCGGCACATCCAGGGAAGAAGGAAAATAGGTAGGAATTGGTAAATTAGGGAGTTTTTTGTATAATATTATCAGTGATTTGTATAACTTTCTATGAATATATTCAAGTTTTAGACACTTTGTTCATGATGGAAGTGGACTAAGCTATTTGACATTTTCTACCAAATTTCTGGATATTGTTGTGGACCACATCAATCTTTATTTGAATAGAAGTAAACGTACTTGTAGTGTAAGTTACCAGTTTTCGTTTCTAATCTTTGACCTTCTTAAATTACAGATTGTTGATACATTTATTTGTATTGTTTATCATGATGTCTAAAGTCCGTTTGTGTGGTAATTCAATTTCACGTACCCGTTATAATCTGTCATATCATGAAAATAGCATTAGCTGAGTCTAAATTATTTTAAGTTTAGAAACCTTTTTTTCATAAATCTATTAGTCTTGTACTAGTGTGGCGCTGAAAAATTGTTATTTAAAAATTTTTTTGTGCAGCAGATATTTCTCTACTATTTATAATTTTAGCGAATTTCAGTTAGCAAAGTTGCTTTTAAGCTAATAGGATTGCAGTTTTGATTAAATAAGATCGGATTACTGTTTTTACAACCTACAACATTGATTTATTTTTCTCCCTTTTTTCCTTCAACGGATTTAAATTTTTCTTGATATATTTGATGAAATCATGTTTCAGATGATGCGAGATCGAGCGGTTGGCAAGTGTACACTTCACAAATTAGGTCGTAAAACAGAATGCGTATGTTGTAAAATGTTGGTAAGTATCTTCTAGTCAAAATTCGGCGATTAGCACAGCGATGTCAAAATATGATTTCCATTTTTTTGAGTAAAGTGGCTAACTAAGGTTGAACATTATCGTGAAAGTTATAATGTTTAAATGTGAAAACTTTGCTTTAGATTTTAAAAGACTTTGAAATAACTAAGCAATCTCAATCTGTTTTTGCGAAAGAAAATTATTTGCAGTTGGTGCCGTATAATTCAACGAATTTGGATGTGCTTACCCACTTTGTGGACTCCGATGCATCCTTATCCAGAAGATTAGTCGAATTTTCCTGGAGTCCATCGCAATCACCACCACCTGGAATGTGCTCACCGCATATGTCACCAAAAAGAATATCACTGTTTGAGTTTTTCTCTTTATTATGTAGTAAAACTACTTATTATGTATGGAGTAAAACTACAAAATACCAAGTTATGCTGAAAAGCAAACAGAGAACATGCCAACATTATTAAGAAACAATGAGAAAATAATATGTACGATATAATAAAATGTTTGGAACATCTGAAGTCCATCTTTTCACTCCCTGTTTGATTATGTTAGTGCAACGTGATAAATTAGGTATTATTGGTAAATATAATCGATCATTCTTGGTGTAAGACTGCTCTGTTTTTATGCATAATAACAAGAATCAGTTATTAGATTTTATTTCGGAAATATAGCAGTAAGTTAGTGATCAAGTCGCATGTAATATTAACTGACAATGTTAAAATCGGTTCAAGTGATTGAAATTTTTGGATGTCACCGTTAACGCTGTATTGAGAAAGTAAACTGTTAGGTGAAAGTTGCAGTTCACCGACATCGCTGATGGATGAATACATTGAATGCATGGAACACCCGACATCAACAAATAATAATGACAGTTATTTGATTCGTTCTTCACATGTATCTTACAAGAATACGGAGGTACGTTTTAATTATTAGTTTGTTTTAGTAAAAATACTATCAGCACTTTTATCATATGTCAGAAATAGCATCCTTGGAATGAAAGATGATCTAATTTCAAAAAAAATTTAAATTTTAAGCTATGCTACAATATACTGTTTGGGGAATCTCGTTCATTGTATTTAATGAGTATAGTGATAAGCAATTGGTTATTTATGAAAGAGAAGTGCAAAGTGTTGAATTTTTGGAGGATGTTTCGGTAGTGACGGTTTTGTTTTGTTAAAATATGAATTTAATGTTGAAGTCCGTGTTTGGCACATATCCAATTATATTAGTAGATTATGAATATTGCTGTGTACCATATAAGTCGTTTTAGCTCGTTGTTGGTGAACTGTACATTTTGGCTTGGTTATCACATAGCGAGTCAAATATGAGGCGACTGATTACATCAAAAGTAGCATTTTTATGTTATTTATTCATAAAAAGACAAAGTTTTTACAGAGAGTAGTTATAAGTTTAACGAACATCAATATTTATTAAGCATGTCAAATGAAGAAAATTATGGGAAATAAAGAATAACAGTTCGAATTAAGTAAGCAAGAATTGAGAAATTTTTCAAGAAAAATAATTGGAGTAAGTAGGAAGTGTGGTGAGGTTGTCTTTATCGAAACTTTCCTATATAGCACATCATTTACAAGAGTGCAAAATCTCATTCATTATTTTTGTTTTCCTTTTTTCTCAGGTTGTCAGCACTTTGTTGCATTACATCTCTGAGGCACCATCGATGGTTTCCAAAGCACCGCGTACAATACGACGAATTTTTCGACATCGTTTAGCAGTCGAAAATTTGTCTCGTTTGGAGTTGCATACCCTTGTTGTGCATATTCTATTGACACGGAAATGCGAAGTCGAAAAGTATGCTTCCTTGTTCGATTGTTTTGTCGCCATGATGCGAATATATGTGATTCATATAACATGATAGAGAATGTGGCTGCTGTTCGCCATATTAATATATATACATCAAATGATTGAATAATTTCAATTTCAAATACTCTTAGCATAGATCTCTGTTTTACATTTCAACAAAACATATGCTTAACTCTCCCTTCTAAAAGCTGAGAAATTAGTTTTTTTTTTATAATAGCTAGCATTTGATTATATCCTATCTAGTTAGCAACTGGTACCATGTCATTAAGAAATCATAAATGGGCCTCTGCGTAGAATTCATCCATAGGTGTCTAAATTTTCAGACCAATTTCAAAGTGTTCAGAATGTGCAATAAGAAATGATTTTGGTAATGCATTGTTGGAAGAATTTTCATCTCATATCGATGCACCCTTCGGATTAGAAGTACTCAAAAATGTGTACAAATCAAACAATGAAATTGAACAAATGAAGGCTTGTATTGCAACATTGCACCTCGTTAGGTATCTCTTTCATATATTGCTAAATAATGTGAAATAGCATTACATACCACAAATTACAAATGTTGAATTGACTGAAAGAAATTGAGATTCAACATGACAGATAAATCAAAAGCTTTGGTTATGTTGAAGCTGAAATTGAATATCACTGCTCCATACTCTCAAAACCATTCCTTAGAAACATGTTGTTTATCAATGTCTTCGAATAGTACTAATGTTTTAAAATCACACTTCCGAATCATTTATAACTAAAACTATGTAGAACCATGATAGAATACTACGTATATTTGGATAACATACATGAAGCAATTTATGATTGTTATATATGTATAAGGTCTCTGTCGACTTCAGTCATCAATTAAGCATTTTCTTGCATCAATTAAGCATTAAGCACAAGCTAGAACACTGTTTACTTACTTGCTTTTGATCTCTGTTCATTGAATTTGCTCTTACGAATCAAAGGTCTTAGCTGAACTTACGTTTATTTTTGTTAACTAAAATTACAAAGTAAAACAATTCTTCCTCAAATTGATGTAGGTAATTTTCGAACATTTTTCAGAAGAGTCGATAACTGGAAACGCATGCTTGTAACTTATAAACCGGTTGAGCGTCTCTTGGCAAAATTACGTGAAATATTGGTTGATAGCAATTATGAAGAAAATTGGCAAATAACAACGTATTGTGATGGGGTATACTTTCTTTTTCGAATCCACTTAATCCTGAAATATCTGGCACTTAGGAGTAGGAGAATAACGATCTTGATCAGGATTTTATTAAGTAGCGCCAGAAGTTATTCTTAGACTTCAACTTTTTTCTCTGATTAGTATGTACGGGAAATAAAGCTACTTACTCATCAAATATGGCAAAAGTCATGCTTAAAAGTACATATGCATATTTATGCATGTTTGTTTGATCTCTGTTCAACGTAAATTTATGCTCTGTAATTGCAATAAAAATAAATGGAAATGACGGATGACTTTGAAAACCGTGAAACCTTTTTACCGAATTACATAGTCCCATTTCGCCAAACAATTGTCGATATTAAGGAAGATCTTAATCATTAGAGTATTGATAGGAATCAAATCAAATGATGTGATGGTTAACATCGTAAGCTTTTTTCAATAGAAATATGCATGACCTTGTCCAATGCATCGTAATAGATAACATTGAAAGGAATTTGCTGATCCTTCAGTGATATTAGTTGATTGACTGTGCATTAATTTTCAAAATTAATTAATTAGTGGATATATCTCTTCTGGATCTAATTTAATTTTTTCAGCCAACATTAGTTCGTCAAATTTTGGTTGCGTTATCATTTTTGGTTCCATCAGATGTCCTGTTGAATTCGTTGCACGCTATCTGGAATGATATCACCATTTACATCAATAATGATATGCCGCTTAGTAGATGTATTGTAAAGGAAGCAACGTTACTGTCAAGAAAGGCCGTGCCGACTTCATCCAGTTTACCAGAATTTATCAAATTCAAATATGGTAATATAACAGAAGTTGTTCCGAAAAAACGTTTGTGTGAAGGGAGTGAATATTTCCGGGTAAATTTTTTGCCATTTTATTGGGATTCAATTTCACCATTGTATATGCATATAGCATTAAATTAAAGAATGGTTATTGATTGTTAATTATTAATTAAAACCAAAAGATTATTGGCTATTGACTTAACTTAGGTTAAGGATTATTGAAATGCATTACGTTTCTAAAAAATTAATTACTTTTAGCTTATAGTAGGTATCGAAATGAGATGCTGTACACAAGTGTTCTCTTTAATTTATACTACACACAGATAATTTATTTAATTTTTAACCAAATGACTTAATATAGTTGAATATTTTTTAATACTTGGCAACTGCTGCAATTAATTATTTAAGGAAATTACATTTTGCTTAAAAATTCATTTTTTTTTGAATTCCTTCGGTACTGCACTTTCTAATGTCCCGCTTGTTTGCGGATAATTATTTAAATAAGCCACGTTTTTTCAAAGCATAGAGCAGCTGGTAATTCTCCTAATGTAGCCTAACGTTTCCGAATTAACGTATGTTTTTAATCCTTGCAATGACGAAATACTTTCAACCCCCAATAAATTTTGCGTGGACTCTTTGTTTCTTTAGAACTAATCTATGGGAATTTATGTTGACTTTTAGGGTATGTTTGGTGGTGGATTTTCGGAGCAATTCCAAGACACATTTGAATTTGACGAAGAGGAAGAACAATGTTCTTCTCACTTGTTCTCCACTTTCTTACATTATTTAAGTGGCTGTGGCAAGTCATGCGTCAAAATAAGTGAAAGTGATATACCGGCTCTGCTAAAGGTAACTATTATATATTTCCTGCTCTCATTGTATCATGTTGCCATGGTCTTGTGCACTCATTGGATTTCATCTTCGACAGCATGAACTACATTGCTTTTTTGCATTCTGGAACTCTTCTCTAAACTTGCATTATATCCGCGAAAATTCAGAGAATAAGAAATAAACAGGCAGTTATAAATGGAAAATGTTGCAGCTGTCAGATCGTTATCTCTGTATGGGAATAAGCTCCAAGTTATTAGCCCACGAAAGTCCGCTCAGAAATTTAATCAACGGTGAAACATTGCCGAATTATCTGGAAGTTATGCTCTCCACCGGAAGCGATATGTGTAACGTATTAAGGGATGCTTGTATAAGCTGCCTGCTCAGGTTTTTTTTAGATCAGTTTTGCAGAAATGTTGCTACAATAAAAGAATGATTGTCTTGCATTTTATTACTTATATTGTCGTGTCGCTTATGAACGAAAACGGCTTCTTTATTGTCTTTTATTTTATGGTTTTAGTTAAATTTTGTAAAATATACAAGTCGAGCTTCTGTAAATGATTTAATGACTTATCGTGAGTAAAATTTTTAAGTTTTTAGCTAAATATATGACGAGTAGCTGATACCATTCGTAATGGGATTTTGAGAATTTTCATACCTTTTATATTTTAGAGGTTGTACAGAGGAACAAATGTTTACAGCGTTAAAAATAGTGGCCGGTAATCCTGTTGCAGTGGACGCCTTAATGGAAATATTGCAGACATTTTTGCTGACGTACTGTCGACGGAGAAAAATGAAATATGAAGAGGCAAAAGCAATTTAATGCTGCATTCGATATCCATAAATTTTCTGTTAAGCAGGAAAAGTGCTTTCGGAATTAATATCCTGAATTTTTTTGGTAAAGCGTAGAGGTTACTATAACTTTTTAACCTGTTGTACAAGCTCCTGGTAATGACTTTATTTTGGTTGTTCACAGCAATTGCCATATGAATAAAAACGGAATGAAAAGGAAATAAGGGTAAGAGAGGGTTCTCGAATGGAAAATGTGCGACCTTTCTTAGTATGTCATTATTTCTTCGTTATGTTCCTCTTGAAATGATCCAATAGAATAGGAATAAAGTATAGGAACGAGTAGTACTCTGCATAAAGGAATAATAAGAAATTTCTTTTCAAGCCACAACATATCTTTGATCACTACTATTTTGACTGGATAATTCATGGAACGATTTGTTAAGCGCCTCAATTTCGCGACTGGCTATAATTAATGATCGTTTAATGTATGCCACTTCCATTAAGGTAATGTTATCCATTCTTGCATGACATGATTCCACCTGTAAACAGGCCAAAGGCAATTTTATAAAATCTTGTAAACATTTGATTTTTTTGTTTGGATCACCTATTATAGAATTTCTGTGTTTGTCTCGGCTATTATCTCATAAATGGATGTGTCTCAATTATAATTGAGGTATGTCATGTTGTACAGACAGGTAGTTCTTATTACCGATGTGTTACATAATCATTAACGCTTATAATGTCATGTTTGCTTCTATCGTCAACTATGTCTGATTGATATATGTACTCGACAATTGCCCGTTTGCTCAACTATGCAAAATGTGTAAAAGTGATTGCACATGTATTGCTGTTGTATAGTTTAAGTTCAAGATTGTTCTAAAAGTACTTTTCATTTCTTTCAAATATGACGTCTTAGTGTCGAGCTCCAGCCTAGATTGATAAAGGTAAAAATTAATGCTCAATTGCAGCTTATTTGGATTTGTGCTACTACGTATGTAACTGATATAACTATTAAGGATTTTTTGTTTGTAAATATATTGAAAGACAATTTTTCATCCTCATCTTTCTTTTCCACCAAAAAATGTAAATATACCTGTCCCAAAAATTTAGTCGATGAATTGTTGAGCTTCGCGGATCGCTTATCCCATAAGTCTTGTATGTAAACTCGTATCTGTAAAGAATTGTAATACTGTAAAAAACTACTTTTGCTCACTTGGATTTATTAATGTGAATGATTTATCACTGTGAACAACATATTGATGTATTAATATTGGAATTTATATTGTAACAAAGAGCTATTTATTAAGATTTATAGGATGGAAGACTAGTATATATGCGTATGCTATACGATTAACTTCAGCTATTAAAATAATACGCATGGAGGGGCAGCATTCATAAAATATCTTAAACCAGTTTAAGCAAGTTTTGAAGTAAAGGAAGTTTGTTTCATTTTCGTTTTATTGTCATTCAGAACAATTTACTCTCAGAGGAGTGTTCCATCCCTTGTTTTCTCATTCATTCCATTTCATGACTACTGCCATTTATGGATGAAATGATTTTCCGCTAGAAATATAATATTTCTATGTAAAAAAAATCCAACAATAAGAAAATACCACAAAGGTTTCAATACAGAACAATAGATTGAAGCTTAATCGTTCTGGAAGTTTGTAAAGCAAGGAAGAATGATGTCGCATTATTTCTTTACATTCATTTTAACTGATAAAATACTCATATAATGACCAGTGGAAGTAACGACCAAATTTTTTGACTTTCGACAGAAGTATCTGGACTTACGTAGTCAATCTTAATTTTTTAAGGATCCATTTCATTCATCCTAATCAAAAATGAAACTTCAAACCAAATCGCTATCCGGAAGATCTTCTTTGGCGTATTGTACGAACATATGAGCTATTTCCAAATAGAACCGTGGAACTTGTCCAAATGCATTACTTTCACTTTCCGCTATTACAAGTTTTTTCAATTCCTCTACACACAGCCATTCTGGTGGCTTTAAATGAGAAAAAGCATTTGAAGTAGAAATATTATTAATGAAATTACAATCTTTTTAGAGAACACATTTGCATAATCAAAATTTTTTGGATTATATCACAACTGCGTAACAATTATCAGCCATAATAAATTCAAAGTAATCATTAAAGAAAGAAACCAACAATGATAGTACACTTGCGACGTTTTCTTAAAGTAACTGCTACCCAGATTGGTACCCAAATAGGCATACCAGCTTCGAATGGTCCAATATCACCACTTATTAGACGTAATTCATCCAAGCTAAATTGTGGATTGATCTATAAAATGAAACTGATTATCATTTATAAATATATTATTATCTTATATGTATACCTTTTTTTCATTAGATTTGATTCAATGTAGATAAATTTGTTGAAAATAAAAGAGCAAAGCAAAGATACAAAGCATTTTCCAAAAAGAAATAAAGCTACTAGTATATTTTATTATTTCAAAACTTAAACTTTTCTCTTATAATTTCAAAAAACTAACTAAATTTTTTATCACAAAAACAAAACGCTTCAACAGATTAATGATTATTGCGTAGGGAGGAAAAAGGAAAATATTAACCTGAATCCATTCATTACCGGCAAGAAATTCACATTGTTCTGGCGTCATCATCACCTCAGGTAACACACTTCTCTACTTCTTTTCTTTTTTATTGCTGAAACATTTATTACAAAGATTAAAATCATGATAGCATTACGTTTTCAACGTTGACAAATGATATGAATGTAATTTATTTTGAAGAACTACGAATTAAACAACAAAAATACCAATCACATTCGATATAATGTACGAGTAAAATAAATCTTCATTTCATGCGTAATATATGTAAATAGATGTATAGTTTAATTTGACAATTTGATATGAAATTAATGTTTAATTTTGTGATATAATTATGAATATAAAATGTATGCATACGTTTGAATAGAAAATAAACCATAATTAAGAACATAAATTATCGATTAGTTAGTAAAACTACACTTCAACCGAAATATCGTTTAACAAACACACTGAAAACAAACATACTTCAGTCGGGAATGCGCGCAATTATCATATTTAAATGATAATGTATTAAGCGCGTAAAAACGCTCGTATAGTTGTAACACAAATAACAAATGACTTAAAAAGCATCTCATGTATATATATATATATATAAATGTATGAGATGTATAACAAATAAACAATAAAACTTTATTTATAGTTAAAATAGAATGAATGAATTTGTTTTAATATATTTTTTAATAATTACAATTTATTTTAATAATTACAAAAATTTAATTACTCTTTTTATAAAATTAATCAAAGATTATAACAAAGAAGAAGTATGAAATTTTTTTGCATTTTATCAAAAATAATAAATTATTTTGCATTTGTCCATTTCTAATTGTTATAGCAAATGTTAGAATAAATTTGCACAAATAACATTTATTAAAAATTAAAATAATTAGCAATGAAAAATTTTTATAATTATTATAATTCAATTATCATTTGATAGTTATTTTTAATTAATCAATTAAAAAGTTTTTCATTTTTAATTCCTTAATTATTATATTTTTGAAACAAAAATATAATAATTAAATTTTAAAGAAATAATAGAATATATATGTTAAAAAGTAATAAAAAGAATATCTTAACTTTTGGCTAAATTTAAATTAAAATTTAATAAAAATTAAAGTCAAAGGAAGAAAACTTTTGGAATTAATTCAAGTTTTAAAATAAAATTTAATTTTTCAATGGCTTTTATCTCTGCTAATTATAAAATGTTGTTATTTCAAAAATTTTATTACTAAATTTTTTTCACATCAATTTATTCAAATATTTATATCACTAGTAAAATATCCGAATATTCGTAACCGTTCGTAAGTTAATACTTCAATTATCCAATAATTAATGGCTTTAGTATTTGTTATTAAGTATTCTATTATTGATTAATGAATAAAATATTCTTTTGATAGTTTATTTTTCCTATTTAACTCAATGAAATATGTTAATAAAATTATTGCTTACCTGAAAATGCTGATTAAAGTTGTATTCTTTTTTTATGTATAAAAATCTTCTATATTATAATAAAATATTCACCCATATTGTTTCGTTAATAATTGTATTGTTAACAAAATAATGCTAATGTAATTAATTAATTATATGAATTAATTGAAATTTCTAGGAATTATCGGTTCATTTTTAATCTAGTGCAATCAATTTTTTTAGTATCAAATATTTATCAAGGCTTAATATGATTTATGAAAATATTAATGACAATCGTATAAATGAATCAAAATGCGATAGCAAATAATAATTGCACATGCCGCTTAAGTTTTAATTAATTTTAGATTTTTAATTGGCATATAAATAAAAATTAAATCAGTGTTGTATGAATTACAGTACAAATTGTGTGCAACTGAATTAGAACTATATAATGAGTCGTAATATGAATTGTATATTTGAATCGAATATTATGAACACTTAGTGTGAACTATAATTGTGACACATATTATGGGATCGTTGTTAATGTCAGCTCAAATATATGCGTTGTCATCGTTGTATTCTTGCTTTGAAAGAATTTTCAATTCGATAGTTTTACCAAATATTTCGTTAAGTAGCACATAGACATGCACCTAAAGTAAATGTACAATTCACTATAACGTTAACTTAAAATTTTTATTCGATCTATTTCATAATTTCTTTAAATGATGAAACAGCGCGAAAACTTTGCAACATTCTTCCATGCCAACAATAACACTTTTATCATTTGCATATGATGTTTATTTCTGGATGTATTTCGTATTATTCCAAATAGCTCCACATAAGTAGTGCATTGTGATCACATAGCTGATCAATCTCAGAAAAGTATGATACGTATAATACGTATTATTGTTATTATACGCAAGTAAGACTTAAGTATCATTTAATTGATTTAAAATTTTAAAAATGTAAGCATTGATATTAATTATTCGAATATATATCTTCCTGATCATCTGTAATGTATTATTTCCAATTAAAAAATTTAACCATTACAAACGAAAAAAGCGAAAAAATTCGAAAAGAATAGCTCGTCTATATAACAACAAATGAATATCGATATTATTAAAGTAAGAAATTAAGAAAAAATTGCTAGCATAAAAAAGGAAAACGAAAATAACAAAGGAACCACGCCTTATAATAATAAATAATAATTTGAAAATGCAATTAAAACAATGGGATATGAAGCAAAAAAAACCGTAAAAAATAAAGATAAAAGATCGCTAAAATTAGATATATTTAATTTGTTTAAGTGATTTGTTATGTACTTCATGTATGAAAATACGAATTGTATGTATAATAATATCGCAATATTACGAAAATACGAACTGCATGTATAATAATATCGAAATGCCATTACATTGCTTAATCAAGGAATACTGTATTGAAAATATTTAGTACTGTGAGTAATTTTTAACAATGATCATATACATTCGGCATATCATCGAAAAAAAACGTGCTTAAATATGCATTTGAATTTGTTACCATCAATTTATAACAACAAATATATCACAGGCATAAATGAAAGCAACTGAATAAATGAACAAGAATAAAAACCAATAGCTAAATGTAAAAGGAAATATGTGAAATGAGCATTATAAACAATTCTATCGAATTCCCGAATTAAGACCATTGCTGGCTGTATTCATTGCGAACATGAGAATTCCAGAATTTCGCTTTTTCTCTAATTTGATAAAAATCAGAGAAGTGTCAAAGGATACTCATCAATATTTACGTCATTCGGTTCTATAAAACATTTTTTCAAGACGTGAAGTTTTATCTGGAATTGATAGAAGCTACCCGATAATTTAAGCAAAACGAACAATCTTAAAAGCTATTTTCAGTGTATGTTTACTCATCCCCGTAAGTAAAAAAGAGAAAACGTGTCATGGGAAAATGTAAACCATAGTTCTAACTACATTAAATCAAATCACTTCTCCAAAGTATTCAATAATCCTAATAAAACTTCATGAAACATTGTAAGAAGACGATTAAATATGCCAGGCAAATTCTTTAAACGATTAAAAAAATTATGAGGAATTGATATTATTTAATTACGTATTACTGTTAAATGTAAAATGAGGTCAAATCTTCTGTTGTCCTTTTTCTCTCATTTCTAATTAAAAAATTTTAACAAATTGATGTACAAATTTGAGTGCAAAATTGTACAAATTTGATTTTGGGAATTTTTTTAAAGTATAACAATCTTAATAACCTCAGATTTCGGAAAGTCTCCAGTCCAAAGAAGTTTAAACTCTTGCCGAATGAGTGCAAGTATAATAATGGGTGCTAATGTAAAAGGTATCAAATAAATTAAAGCAGGTTGTGCAGTTTTCATCAAGGTCAAAGCGATGAATGTTACAATAAGACCAAATCCATAACCTGAAAATATGACAAAATTCAGGAATTTCCTCTCAGAATAAAATGAATTTAATATATTCGCAGAAGTAAAAAAAAATGTATACGTGAATTAGTAAAAGCATAGATGTGAATAAAATCAGTAAAGCTTTAAATTTAAGAAAAAATGACCAACCGATAATTGAAACAAATCCATAAAGATGACGTGTGCGAACAACGAAATCGACAGTAAAACAAAAACAGATCAGATAACCTATTTGAAAAGAAAAAAAAATGAATGATCGATTCTTCTAGGAATCACAGTAGATTACAAGCAACAAACTCATTGCTCATTTTTCATCAGAAAACTAATCAGCTATTGCGTTAAGATTATTAGATGGTTAAGTTATAAAAAGAGATGATACCTGAGAGATCTGACGCAAAATGCGCCGCTCATGCTCATCATGAATATCTTACAAAAAAGGGATGGATTGAGGTAGGACTCAGAGAAATCTGAATTTTTATTGATTTGACTAATATAATACAAAACAATAAGATTTATTCCAGCATTTAAATGTGGTCCGGCATGTTCCATTTTATCCATCACGATAGGTAAAGAAATAGCTCATGTCAATTAGCGATGAAATTTAAATTAAAAAATCTCAATATTGGTTTGGAAATAAATTTTCGCGTAAAGCACTATCACTACTAAATTTTTTCAAATTTTTATTCCTATTAACAACTAGGAAGCTTTATAAGTTATAAAATTCTTGTTTAGAAAAACACTAACCAGGTAATATAACATCACCTAATCCAAGGATTATTGGATGGAATCCCTTTTCAATTTCTAAATCGATGCATGAAATCATCGGATCGCTTAATCGTGGTACTTGGAAAAGCATTGGAAACTGCAAATATACCACATATTGAAAAATAACTTCCAACTTTTTCTAACTTTCCTAATCATTTAAATAATCCGAAAATGTCAGAATTCTTTTTTTTTTCCTACAAAATTTTTGGGATAAAGGCTACCTTTTCCGGTACATCAGTATTAATTGGTGCTACAAGATAACCACCACTTGCTTTTGAGCAATCCGTTCCAGCTGCAACCTGTAAATGATAAAAACGTATAAGTATAATTTTGTAGAAAATAAAACAGATAGAACTATAATTTATGCAAAGATTTTTTGCCTGAAGTAAATAAATTATGAATGATGGAAAATAAAAAGACAGCAAATTATATAAGTGAGAATAGCTTGATGCAAAAAATCTACCTCAATCATCACGGAACATCCACTCTTAGTAAGAAAAGGTGTGATAAATACCATGAACATATCATATACAAACATGCACATCAGAAGAATTGTCAACCACTAAATTATCATAGGTATATAAAGCATCAACATGGATATCTTATTTCTTCTTGTTTTTCAAATTATTCGACGATTCCACTGTGATCTACCTAATTACTGAGAAAATTGTTTCGCCAATACTCGGATTGATCATGCATGAAAGCAACAAATATTGAAATTTACCTCGCATGATAATTTCTCGAAATTTTAGTCAGTAACAGCAATTCTCTGTGATTCTAAATCTTTCGAAGTTATTTTTACTTTTTACGAAATTTGAAAGTATTTTACCATCAAATTCGGGAATCGAAGGCCTTTTAAAATATGGATGCAAACTGCGATGTTAATGAAATCAAGCAGTAAAAATGCATATGGATGACGTCGGAATACAAACCAGGTGATACAAAATGATGCTGCACAGAGAAACATCATGACAGACATTAAAAGCGGTCGTTCGGTGCAACATTCGTAGTTGAATAAATCACGCCGGAATATCGATCGTGTTACATCATTCATCGAGATGCATATCTTAAACATTTCTTCATCAAATGAAAATTATGTTTTGCGGGTGAAAACACCAGGAAGAAAAAGTAGTATTGAAGGAATACTGATTAAACTTCGGAAATAAAAGTTCAAGCAACTGCTAGCTAAAAATTTTATGTAGTTATGCATGAATCACACAGATATATACATACAATAATACCTCAAATGCCATAAACTACCTAGCTCTTAAGCATTAATATGCTTCAACAGAGACCATGAAATCTTCGAATCCTTGTTAACTACAACAAACACATCAAGCTGAAAAAGCCCACACAGGGCAACAAACAAATCAAACTGAAAAAGCCCACACAGGGCTTTTTCAGTTTGATTTATTTGTTGCAGTTAACAAGGATTCGAGGATTTCATGGGATTTACACTTTGTTAGTTCAATCACTTACTGATTCAAACTTCTAACCAACATTTGCCATCGTCCGCTCAGCTCAAAGTCAATCAACTATCATTTTCAAAATGGCGTATAAGCAACCAATTTGAATCAGTAAATGATTGAACTAACAAAGCGTAAAAATAATAAATATGGAAGTAGATCGAATTTCAATTATCAAATGTAGAATTCGTTAATGAAACAAAAACTAATTCTATCGTAACTTCTATTACAACTGTGTTCAATTACTAACAGTAGTAAAATTACCCGACAGTGGCCACATTTGCAAATCGATCCAAATAATGCCGTTAAACAACGATGAATACTGAATGTGCCAGTGATTGCAAGTAATATGTTGAAAATGAATACTGCAAAATTTTATATTATTTCACAATTATGCATTCCTTATTCTCCCTCCTTTCCTAACTTATGATCGTTATTTTACTTAGCTGATTTTAACAAGTGAAGATTGAAGCTCAGATTAGTTTAAGAAACGTTTATCAGTCTCTCGAAAGATCTTCAGTGCTATGAAAAAATAAACCAGCGCACCAAAAAGTCAAGCAGAAAAAAATGTTAAAAAAGGCAAAAAAAAAGTTCATTTAGCAAATAGTTGTTTACAACTACAAATAAAGGCTGTTTACCTACCCATAACAGCACGAAAATAGAAACCAAGCATTAAAACAGCAATAATAATAAGCATCACAATGATAATAAATAAGCAATTTGTTGAAGTTGTTTGTTCATCATTTAGCCAACTTCTTGATTTTTGTACACTTTCAGTAGTCGAAGTTTGTTGAGATCCACGAAAAATACTAGTTTCTTCATATCTAAATAATAATATTTCTATAGAACCAATAGCTATTATCTTCGAATAAGCTTACGATCATCAATAATTATTAATCAACAAATAAACATAAAAGATAAATTATTACCAAACGTAATTGGATCAGTTAAAAAATTTCGAAAATAATTCTATGCAGTTACAGCACTACAAGCAACCTTAACATAATCACTAAATAGCACCGCTAAACAACTTCACTTAATCAATCAGTATTATAAATAATCTTAAAATGATTCCTAATTTTAATAATCGCAGCACAATAAGCAACCATTATATTAAAATTAACACCGACATGAATAGTAACTACGTTCCAGTTGCAACTTTTACGCAGTTAAATGGTGATTATACAATTTCTTTGTAATTTGGATGAAATTAAACGAAAAAAAACTAACATTTTTAAGAGGGCTGCCCAATATCCACCTACTGTAACACAAAATACAGCTATAAGCCAAATAATTAACATGGATATATCCCACTGAGAATCCAGCGGTCTATAGAATTGCAGCAATAATTCTTTTCCACTTCTATCGCTACTCAATTTCTGAAATATGCTATGATTTACAATCATTAAAAAGGTTTAAGTGTTTACATCAAGACAGAAATATATGTCGAGAAAAGAGACAGCATGTCAGTCCGGCTTGGATATTTTCAATCAACTATTATTTATTGCCTAGCTTACCTTATCTCACAACACCGCTCTTATTCGAATCTCTTTAAAAGTTCAACTGCGCATAACTCATTTATTCTTTCAACAAAAACAACACAAAATTCAGTTATAGACTAATAGATTATTTATGTAAGAGATATAAGAGCTTATTGCATCGATCCGAATGACAGTTGCAAGTATCATCAGAACAAATAAGATTGTATTAGAATTTGGGATACAGCTAATCATTTGATATTCGGAAGAGATAGCTCTCTAACTTTATTAAAAGACTTATAAATTCTAAATGCAAATAAAATTACCAGCATTTCGTCAAAGAATGAAGTTCTGTACATGAAAAATGTCGACAGTTTGGTGGATTGATTGAAATCTGGATCGTAAAATTCGGAAAACTAAAAGATGAGACTCCTTTTATAATTTATTTCTTTAGCACAAGAAAACTTCCGAAAAAATAAAAGATCTTAAAGATAATTTTTTTCTAATTCAAAATGTGAATAATTTACCAAATAATCTGCCCATTTGCTGATATATTTATAACCTTTGTCAACAAGCATAATGGCAGCGCTGGCATTTCTTGAAGCCAATCGATCTACCTCAACAAGGATGAAAAAAATATAAAGATTAAAATACTCGTTATAATATCAAAATGAACGAAGCCAATGAAAGTTTTCAAAAAACCTTAGCAACATTTCAAATAGCAGCAAGGAAATCATTAGCAAATTTCAGCATATACGACCAATCGTTTACAGTGAACAACGGTAAAAGTAGACCTGAACGCTTGCCATGTCTATTACACTGATTTCATCAAATCAATCAAATAATTATGTATTTAATTATTCGGTCAAGTCAACTCGAACATTTTGACCGCAATATCTCAATAATATAATCTAGCGATGCTACTTTGGGATGAAAGATTCGATTTTGTTGGACATATATTTTGAATTGTAATCATGAAAATTATGGAATCCTTTAATTGATGTACAGCCTCATTAATAATTACAATTCTTTAAATTAAGACCTAAAATCAAACGTACACTTACTTCATACTGCAAAGCTTTCTTAGAGCTTATATTCTCCTTAGCAAACTGAATTGCACAGAATCCACTTTCGACTTTCAGACGATAATTCAGTGCTACTGCTTTTTTCTTAAGCAAGACTGGTTCATCTTCATTACAAACATTGGTATTATTAACAGTTCCACCCCACCAACCAAGTCGTAACATCTCCTGAAATAAATTCAAGAACTTCGCGACATTATCATTGACATAATATGGATAAGTAACACACACACACACACGCACATAAAATCATTTAACTTTTACACTTTCCATATTTTATTGTAGCAAAATCTGAAAGTAAAACAAATACCACACATTTATAAGAACAAATAAAAAATGTGCAAAGATGAATTCCAATTTAAAACGGAAAAATCAAAATGGAGGAAAACAGAACCAATTTATTGGTATTTCAAATAATTTGCCATATTAAATATACTTAACGCAATTAAAAATCTACGAATCGCAAAATAAAACTTGACTTAAATGCAAAAAAAGAAAAAAAGAAATTTTAATAGTTCGTTGCTCAAAGAACTAACGGCATTTTTGACATCCTTTGCTATCTGTTGCGTTCGCCATTGCTCGTAATTAACACAAAATGTTTGCTCCTTTTGAGTAAATTCATTCTTGACAAAGAGATAAGCATAACTGGAATCGTAATATCCATGCGATTCCTCAAAACTATCCAAGTATGGAATTGATTAAACAATCGGAAATATTTTCTAATTTTTTCAGCCAGACAAATTAGGATGAATTTTTTTAAAAAATGTCGTACCATCTAATTTGTAGTATAATAAATTTAGAGAAGACGGAATGGATGTTTCAATCTTTCCTATTGAAACATATTAAATGTTATTTTTTGAAGTTTTTATCTTTCCTTCCATTTTCAATAAAAGCAAAGGATCTCAAAAGGTTATTCAGATTCAAAACTTGTGCGTAAAAACTATAATTATTTAGTTTAAACATACCTAGAGAGAAAAAGAAACAGGTAAAAAGAAAAAATGTAAAGGAAAATTACAAGCTGTTTGTACAGTTCAATTCATTCCTCAGATAATTTTAAGTTAATGAAAAAAGACAGCTAATCCTAATATCAAAGAAACAGAGAGTTAAAGATGTGCCTACTATATCATTTCAATATACTTTATATTATCTCATTCCTTTATTTGCGGTAAAAATTTAATAGAACTTCATCCCATTCTTGAAAAGAAAATTAAGAAATAAAAAAGGAAGAAGAGTACATACAATGATACCATATCCACAAATGATCATAAAGATGATAATGCCATTGATATGCTGCCACATCATTCAATCAGCAGATATAATAATAATGAGAAACGATGAATGATCGATTGAATAATCGATGTTTTACCGAATTATATCTAAAATAATATTATTTTGCCCGTTAAAATAAATTTTAAAAAAGAAAGGAATAGATAGGAAAGAAACTTTGTTTGGGAAATGAAGATTAGCTCAAAAAGAGAGAGTGATACGGGAAAGAGGAGAAAGGCATATTGGGAAGAGAAAATATAGCATTAAATATAAAAGACAGGAAAATTCATTTGCGGATAACTATTATCACCTAATGTTTATAAACAAATTAAATTCTAAATATAAATTATATTGCTGGTAGCATGAAATTTGAAAAATAAATAAGAATACGAAAATATCACTACTTTCGAATATCCTACAAATAACTCTCTCATTACCTTTTCCTCACTCTTCCTCACGATAGAATACCTTCTTTTCCGCCGAATTATTTAAATCTACAACTAAGTTGAGAGCAATTCTCCTCGTTTATTCAACAAATATCTCCAAATTCTTTTTTTGAAATCAACTACCTACTGCAATAATTTTCTTCCCTAAAACCCAATCCAATTACAGTCTGTAGCACAGAAATGACTGATATAATTTTTCAATATATTTTTCACGTGTGTATGTAATGAGGACCTTTTCATTGAATCATTTCGTAAACAAACAGCAATATCAATAAAAAGAACAAACAATGTATGCCTTTACTGTATTCAACAAGTGGAAAGTTGCATAACAAAAACAATGGACCAGTTATATATGATTTTTCAAAGGATGGCTATCGATATGGCGACGTTCTTTTTGCTATATGAAACTTATGCAAAGCTTCCTTTTACTTCAAAAACCGTGCAAAATAATATTTTTCAAACCACTGGAGCAAATTTGAATAGAACTAACGAATAATTCAAAGTACTAACTTTTTCAATTACGAATAGATGTTTCACAATGGAAAAATCTGAAAGCGCCAAATGTGCTATCAGAAACCAAATCGTGCTCTTATTTAGCGTTTCCCATAACATACTCGGTAATATTATAAATGATAACCAAGCAAAAATGGAATGAAACGCGTGAATTATTTAAACTTGAAACAGCTCCCCCATAACTGGTAACTTAAAGGAAACACAATCGACAACAACCAAGGCTCCATCAGTGATACGCAATGCAGCAGTTACTAAATATGGAAAGGGGAAAAGCGAGTAAAGCATAAAATTTCCAATTTTTGATGTGACTTGTCGGTCGAAAGCCTGTTCTCCGTAAGAGAACCGAAAAAATTTCCAGGAAGCATTGAACAAAACAGATTGTGCAAAAAATGCAAAATGAGCAGACGGCTTCCTGAGGCAGCAAACTTTCTAAAATTTATTTCACTAGAAAAATGCAACAGCAACTTTTAAAACTTACTTCACCAGAAAAATCAACGTGGCAGGGAGAATCAATCAGATTAATCAAGAAGCCAGGAAGTTTCTTCTGCTCGCCATTGATGGTACTAACTTCCACTTTATTCTCACCATTGATCTCAAAGCAAGATCTCTTGCATCCAACTCGAAAAGAAGGGAAATTGCGCTGCAACATTCGAGCTACTACATCCTTTTTCTGTCCGATATTAAACACTACTACGGTGGAGATCAATCACAGTACAAAAAATTTACGAAAAATTGAAATAAATCTCACGTTGATTTAATAGTAATGCAACGTTCCTGCTCATCCTTACGTGTATCCGTAAAACGTGTTTCGCCCGCTTTTGCTCCCGCTATAATACCTGCTTTCGACACCAGAGAATCAGTTAGCGTTGATTTACCTTCAATATAATGCTTTGATTGTCGTATCAAAAATTACCTACAATTTATTTAAGCAACCTCATTTCATAATCCTTCACCAAGCGCAAAGGAAAGTTGTTTTTAGTACATCTGATGGCTGAAGCATAAGTTTTATCAAAGTATGTTGAATCTACATGTATAAATTACCTCATTATAATAAAGTATATGAGAGATATACTGACGGTATTATATGTCTAAACCTTTCGAGCTTATTTTTTTCATTTTTCGATACGAATAAAATATACAAAAAAGAATATTATTCTATACTACCAAAATCTGCTATCTGTTCACAAAGATCATAAATTCAAACGAATCGCTAAAAATGTGTTGTCGATAATCGATAAGGAAAGCTAAACAAGTCCCATCTTTTATGCTGAACTGACTGGCCAAGCCTCTGCAAAAAATATTTTATGGATTTATAATCTTTTTCATTTGAAATTACTGCTACAACAAATAATGAAGTAAAATAATAATACTGTGCAAAGAAATCGATAGAGTTAATAAGATTCAAAATTTTTCCACTATCTATGAACAAGAAAGAAAAATTAAAACAATGGTTCTTTTGTTGAAAAAACTTTGAAAGGGTTTAACAATTATATGCAATAGGCTGGAAAAGTGCCGACCTTGATAAGTAATGACAACGCAGTTTTATGTTTAACTAAATCCCAACTTCTTGAATTTATTAATATTCTGAGGTATTAAAACCCGAACTGCTTAAGTGACATTTGTGATTTCCGTAATGATAATCATCCCTTGAATCCCAAACATTCCATTCTTTCAACATTAGTAACAGTGGCTTCCTTGTTGACAAATTCAGCTTAAAAACGAAACTTTTGTTACATTTAATGACAGTTTCCTAAAAGATTTTCAAAATGAGGCTAATGATTTGAAAGACGAAAGTCATCGAACAATGTGTTAAAAATATGAAATTTCGAAATTGCAGTCTATGTCCGACCAAAATGGGAAAAATTTCATTGCAAATTTTCAGATAATTCGACATTCCGGATACTTCGGACATGCCTTATTTGGTTTTTTTATCATTTGTGTTTTCCGTCGGTGCATTATTATATCATTTACAATTATTAATTTCTAAGTTACTTATTGTTTTTCCCTTTTTCTTCGCAATTATGTTCTATGTCAAATTCTTTTAGCAATAGTTGAAATTTGAATTTAAGCGGCAGATTTTCGAATTTGAACAATTCATATGAAACAATCGTTAGAATTATCTGATTGTAAATGCATGTGATACTGAATATTTCCATTACTTTTCAATGCTCTTGCTACCTGCATGCCACAATCAGGTAGATATTTAAGTCTTTTAAAGGAGTAAGAAAGTTCATTACAGGAAGAGTGAAAATGTATTCAACTGATTAAAAAATGAACACTTGAAAAATTTCGACAATTATGTTGTCTTTTTTACCCTTCAAAGTTTCTAAATTTTAGTAATATGTTTATGGTGTTTATTTCAATATCTCTGAAGTAGCTGAAGAAGAGATTTCATTACTATCTCAGTAAAATTAGAAAAAAGTTCTGTTGAAAATTGGTAAATGCATTACAAAACTCCCATAACTATAATTTAGAAAAGGACGCTAAATTTCTTTAGTTTATCATTTAACAAAGATGATAGTATGCTGCTACCTGTATGCTTAATTATATTGCTTTTCTCGTTTGTTTTAATTAATCGAAAAGTTTTAATGCTGCTGATGGTCGGTCTCCTATTTGACGTTTTATTGATGAGCATGTTTTTGGCAATTTTGAGGTTTGTCCATATCATCTTATTTAAATCGCTTTTTTACAGGATTAAAGCGTCAGGTGTGCTTTACTAAGATGACGGTATACAAATTATTCCCTCATTACCCTTTCCGCACCTTCCCTTACGATAGAATGCTTTCCTCCAAGCAAAACTGAATGGATCATTTCAACCTACAACTAAGTTGAGAGCAATTCTCCTCGCTTATTCAACAAATATTTCCTAATTTTTTTTGAAATCAACTACCTACTGCAATAATTTTCTTCCCTAAAACCCAATCTAATTACAGTCTGTAGCACGGAAATTATTGATATAACTTTTCAAGTACGTAATGAAGAAGTTTCCTTAAATCATTTCGTAAATAAACAGCAGCATCAACAAAAGAACAAGCAATATATGCCTTTACTTTATTCAACAAGTGGAAAGCTGCATAACAAAAACAAAAGAAAAACAAACTGCATTAAAGTATCCCCCTCAATGATGTTGTTAATAACTAGCCAGTACACAAAAACGGAAAGGAAGATCATTCAGGAAACTGAAATTACGAAATTTCCTGAAATTTATGCAACACATAATAATTCATAAGTCTACATACTTCATAGCAAAAATATAAAAAGAACGAATGCCTAATCGATTTACATCATATTTCGCGACCGTACGACAATCAAGATAAAGATCGTTAAATCTTGAGAACTTCCACAAATTTTGTTTATATAAATTTTGTCAAATCTTGAAAAGTTCCACAGGTTTCATGCGCTTTACCTTAAGAAACCCAAAAAAATATAAAACTGAAGAATGAGCAACTTCAGGGTACAACAATGACGGCAGCAAAAAAGATTAATTCTATAACACCAAATTAGAACATATTTGATTTCATAATTATAACTCTTGAAAAGCGAAAAGAAAATCACGGGAACGAGAAAAGGAGATAAAAAACAATCATACTTATTTTAAAAGAGTGAATTACATTTTATCCAAGAAATTATCCAAGCCAGGTATTTGTTCTTTCAAACCCTTACGTTTACGAATTTCAGCTACAATTTGAGCCGGTTTTGTGTTTGGTTCCAATGGATTACCCTGCAGCACCTGCCAGTGATCAAAAACACACTGCGGAAATGCTTGGCCGCCCGTATTAGAACGCAGATCAGCCGTAAAACCTGAAATTGTTTAAATCTAAGGAAACATTAAATCTTCAGATTTATGCCCAAACAGGCAGAGGTACTGAGCATTCATTCATCTGTTGCTTCAAAGCCATAATCTACCAGAAATCCAAACCAATTCAGGCTATGTACGTTTTTTTGTCACTCTATTAACCTCAATAATCATTTCGAAAAATTAGAATTAAGGAAAAACGTATTGCAATAAACGAACCGAAAGACTCATTGACCGGTAAATACGCCTTAACAACGAACATTGGAGTACCAGCTACTTGTGATTCTTCAAAAACATGGCCACGACGTCGATTAAGAACTCCATAAATACCTAAACTTGACATTTTTAATGGATCACCAAGGAAAAAAGTCTTCGCAATGCTCGGATTGCTTTTGGTACTCACATTCTGCTTACAATTCTAATCATAGAAAAGGAAATAAAAAACTTTTCAGTATCATGAAATAAGGGAACATACGACGAGCATAAAATCAGGCCCCCACACAAAAATAAATCATTCGTTGTGATGCTGCGGGAATGATCCAAAATAAAGATAAAAAAATCTTGAAGATAACCTCCTACAGCATTTTCGGGACACTGAATTTCTACGAGATAAACAGGTTCCAGCAAACGTGGTTGAGCGGTTAATATAGATGCATAGAAAACACGACGAGCTGTTGGAATGATCTGGCCACCACCCCTATGAATTGCATCTGCATGCAGTGTTACATCATGTATATTGAAGCGAACACCTAAAATGCACATAATCATTAGCTTCTGAAAAACTTCATGCTTACAAATGACGAATTGGACGAGAAACACAAACCTCGCATATTTTCATCGCACAGAACACCTTCCTTTGTAGCCCACTGGAATCCAGCGACAACTGAATCCTTAATTTCATTCAAATATTGCACACCCTTCGTGACATCAACTAAAATATTTGCACCAGTACCATCCGGACCAAAGCACCAAATTTTCCTTGCTTCCGTTACATCATAATCATATTTTTCCGCCAAAATTTTAGCGCGTGCCTAAAAAACTTTGAAAATTGATCTTGTCGAAAAAACCGAATATTAACCTGATTAAAGTCCAAATTCCAAAGTAAAGACCTGATGCATTTATTTTTTTAAATATTAATATTCACATATGAATAATTGTAGCTTTGCGTGATCAAAGTTCGCAATGTCTAAAGAATAACATACCTTCATTTCATCACGAGCATTAATTTCACCCTTATCGATATCATCTGCGAGTCCATCAGGCATCGGCACAGCCTTGGCGAACAGACGATTATGTTTGTTAGGCGATTTTGAAAGGCACAGTTGGTCTGATTCTTCGGTCACGGTCTCACGATATGACACAACTGGATCAGATTTTTTAATTGGGATACAAGCGTGGTCCTCTTCTAAATCCTTCAAGCAAATTTCCAAATGAAGTTCTCCGGCACCGGCAATAATATGTTCGCCAGATTCCTCAAATATGCACTGAACCATAGGATCAGATTTCGCTAGACGTTTCAAACCTTCCACCTGCAATATAAAAACATTAAAGTAAAAAAGAGGCATCAATTAAAAAAAGATCTGCTGAGGAAAACTGACACATTTCTAAGATCTGTGATTATTATTCACCTACTTTACCGGAATACGAAATAATGGGACATAGTGAGTTTTGTTAGAAAACAATGATTACATAAAAATTAAAAATTACAATCTTCTTATAATTTTAAAATTTTTATAATTTTTAAAAATTTTTAAACTTTTTTCCTTTTTCCAATATAATTTCTATATTATAATATGTTAACATTATAATTTTACATTATAATTTATAATTAGCTATAATTTTTAAAATTCAGAAGCTCAACACGACTATTACCAGTTTCGGCAGGTCGCCAGCATTCTTCGGTTCTACAGCAACACGCACAACAGGTGATACCGAAAACTTCATAACGCGCAGATTATGGGCATCTTTGTATGTTGTTATCGTACCACCTTTCACAAGATATTGATCAACGCCTACAAGACCAGCTATATTACCAGATGGAATATCCTCGATTGGTTCTACATAACGTCCCATCATCAGAATTGTACGCTGAATGGTTTTCTCGTACAAATCTTCCTTCTTTCCGGGCACATAATTCGGCCCCTGAATTCGCGCTTTCATTCCGGTTGCAACCTAAAGTATGAAAAATGTTTCATTTACACTGCAATAGTAGGCGAATGTTTCAAAGAAAAAGTGAGGAATTTGTTGAAATAGTGAGACGCATTGCAAAAATTATTTCATTATTTATTTTCGTTAACTTTCTGAAATATGCAAACCCTTCATGACTCGGGAAGTTCAATATTTGAAGAAATTATTTCCTGATTTCCTATTTTGAATAAGGAGAAGGAAGCGATAAACTTACTTTCCCAGAGAAAACACGCCCAAAAGCATAGAAACGCCCTTTATCCGATGTCGGCACCATTTTCGAAACATACATCATCAGTGGTCCATTCGGGTCACAATTCCTTATAGCAATGGCAGCTTCGTCATCATGTGGCCCCTCGTATAACATTTCCATTCGATATTTTTGAGCAGCAACAGGTGATGGTAAATGCATGCAAATCATCTGGAGCATTGTATCGCCAGCTGGCAACCATTTACGCATCATAACCTACAAAAGAACATGATATTTGCCATGATGCTTGTCAACATAACTATCCCACAAGTATGCATTATAAATCCTACAACTGGCGACAAATGAGATAAATTAGGGACAAAGTCACTCTGAAGCTTAACAAGAGCTGTCAAGATGATCAAGGGTGCTCTTATATCTTACATTGCACCCACACTGTAATTTCCATTCAGAATTCAACAGTACCTTCATCAGCGGTTTTCCCTCTAGATCTTTCTCATCATTGGCAAGCTTGATGCCAAGTTTTTCAATCAATTTTGCTGTTTCTTCTTTCTTAACATTCATTACGGCATCAAACATTTTGAAGATCGGATCAAGCACGAACTGCACAAAACCACGCTTGCTATCAGCATCCTGCGTTGACGACCACTTTTTGGTCTTCATGTTAAAAAAACGATCCCCCCAGAGATTACGCATGAGCTTTTCAACCTGAAACTTCATTCATAAACTTACAGGCTTAAAAATGTCATATTTTTCTAATAAATGGCACCTAATCACATACATCACATGTATTAGCTCAGTTTAAGCAACCACATCTCACATACCTGAACTCCAAACTTATCCGCATAGAATTCAGCGAACTGCTTTAACGTGAAAGCCCAGCCATGCAAACCTGAACCAAAGCCAACGTTACCAACAGCTGGATCAACCATGATTGGTCCCATTGGTCCACTGTCGTCACCATATGTAGCGATAATAACGTTAATATTCTCTACGATACGCTGAAATGTTTGGTAGAGCTCCTCAGCACCAAGTTGCAGCTCCAGCAGAGCACGATCCATCTTGTTCATGAACAGAACAGGCTTGATACGTTCAGCAATAGCTTGACGTAAGACTGTCTCCGTCTGCACACAGACCCCTGAAACATTGATATGGAGACATTCTTCCGCTATATAAAAATTTTTAAAACCACTAGAGCAAATTTGAAGAGAATTAAGGAGTAATTTGAAGCACTAAATTTTTCAATGGATGTTTCACGATAGGTATTTCACAACAGAAAAACCTGAAAGCCCAAATGTGCTATCAGAAACCAAATTGTGCTCTTATTCAGCGTTTCTCATAACACAGTCAGCAATATCATAAATTTATAACCAAACAAAATTATAATGAAAAGAGTTAATGGTCAATTATTTAAACTTGAAGCAGTTCCCATAACTGGCAACTTACCGGAAACACAATCGACAACAACCAAAGCTCCATCAGTGACACGCAATGCAGCAGTTACCTGAATGTGGAAAAAGGTAAAACGGGTAAAACCCCAAATCTTCAACTTTCAGTGTAGGTTGTCGGTCGAAAGCTCTGTTCTACGTAAGAGAACGGGAAAATTTCCAGGGAGCATTAAACAGAGCAAATTGTGCAAAAATTGTAATGAGCAGACGGCTTTCTGAAGCAGCTATCCCAAACTTACTTCACTAGAAAAATCAACGTGGCCGGGAGAATCAATCAAATTAATCAAGAAGCCAGGAAGTTTCTTGTGCTCGCCATTGATGGTATTGACTTCCACTTGATTGTCACCTTTGATGAAAGCAAGATCTCTTGCATCCAACTCGAAAAAGAGGGAAATTGCGCTGAAACATTCGCACGGTAACATTCTTTTTTTTTTCCGATATTAAAATAGTACTAAAATGGAGATCAATCACAGTACAAAAAATTTACGAAAAATTGAAATAAATCTCACGTTGATTTAATAGTAATGCAACGTTCCTGCTCATCCTTACGTGTATCCGTAAAACGTGTTTCGCCCGCTTTTGCTCCCGCTATAATACCTGCTTTCGACACCAGAGAATCAGTTAGCGTTGATTTACCTTCAATATAATGCTTTGATTGTCGTATCAAAAATTACCTACAATTTATTTAAACAACCTCACTTCGTAATCCTTCACCAAGCGCAAAGGAAAATTGATGGTAACCATAATTAATTATGAATGATGGCTAAAAACTTTCCAAATATTTTTCCTTCAAATTGGATAAGATTTCGATCAAAATAATGTCACACTTTAAATTTTTTTGAAATGTAAATTTGAAATTAATTGAAATAGCCTTCCTTTTTTCCCGCGTTAATTGACACCACTTTCCAAATCAATAATCAATGCAACCCACATGGGCAGAGCTTCCATAAAAAACAACAAACCATGGTCAACGTGAGCAATAACAGACATATTACGAATATTTTTTTTGTGGTCCATCATACCACGGATTTCTTCGATCGTAAAGTTCACCTGAATCATCCCAGAAATTAGTAGTACAATTTAATCACTTAATTAAGGCCAATTAAATTTCTCAGTAGTGCTTAGAGTTCAACTCTACCTTAGTTTATGTATTCATTATTGTGAAATCTTATCATTTATTAATTGGTTCAACTTAATGCATGGAATGGAACACCTTTTGTTATAATTATTTTTATGTGGGGAAAGAAAGCTTCAACCACTGAGTGGGATAGAATATTTATTTACATGATTGAAAGTTCGACCGTGTTCAGGACGCCAAGTTCAGAGGTATGCTATATAGAAAGCAGAACAATTACCCGATCCCTAAACACATGTGCGTGTGTTATGCTTTGGTGTCCCACGTATATAAATTTCAACTGTTGAAATTTTCAAGCAACTTCAGTAATTCCTCAACAAAAGTTTGACAATTCCGACATTTTTAAAATTCGATCGCTCTCATGCCTTATCAAAGGCTAACCTTCTCCCAGATCAAGTTATCCTATCTTCACCAAATACCTAACTTTCCAACTGAAAGGAATCAGAAAAGAACCAAAAAAGCTGTCAGTAGTAAAAATCCTGAATGAGATTTGTATTACTTCACTTACCAATTTTCCAAAACATGAAACTAAGAAAACCAATAGCTCCAGAGAAGTTAAAAAATATATTTCCTATATTTCAGAATCTAATAAAGGAAACTGCAGAAAACGAAAACGAAAAGAAACGCTTAAAATTTAAATTAAAACACCAAAAAAGTCTCACAATGTACGAAAATCTATGCTAACAAAAAGTAAACAGTGAATAGATTTAAGAGAAACTTGTGAAAAAAATTGTGAAGACAGAAAAATCTATAAGGAAAGAAAACCTGAAATATGGAAAATTAAAAACAAAAAAGAAATTCCAGAAATTGCCAAAATTGTCCTAAAAGTAGATTTAAGAGAAGATTGTAAAAAATTTGCATGTCAGAAAAAGTGGAAACGAAAAACTTACCATTATGAAATGATCCTTTTCGCTTCTCGTCACTAGCAAATGCAACCAATTAGCGACCACTCACAACCAACTAACCTACGCCAACCTTTACGCAATACCAAATCGTAAGCTATGAAAAAAGTTGCACCGTTACTCAACAATTTTCGTTTGTTATAAGAATTTTTTAGGCATTTCGATTACGGTGGTCTTTTGAGGGAACTTGCTATCAATTGCAGCTAAATAATCGTGTAAAATTTTGCTTTTAAGTTTTTTGGTTCTAAAACGAAAGCTTGTGTGGCGAATATTAAAGAGAGCCTTTCAAATCGTAAATTGAGTGGACAGCGGTCAATTGAAGGATGCTCAGCGGTTGCGCGTTTGAGCGGGCGATTTTTGTGCGCATGTGCGTGCGAGAGTGTATGCGTGTGTATGTGTTTATATTAAAAGTTTGTCTCGTTATTGGCGTATTTCACGTGTAATTTTTGATCCATATATGAGTATAGTATATGGCTAAAAGCATGATAATTTTTACAAACGTAGTAGTTATGATATAGTATTATATCATTGACCATCCATCACAAGAATGATGAAGTTACAATAAATAATAAGAGAAGAATATGAAAATATGTTTGCGTTTAAATTGATTTATCTTACGAAATTTATGTTTTATTTTGAAATTTAAGAATAAATAATGGAGATAACGATTATATAAAATTCGTTTAAGATATATCTGGTTTACTGATAATGTCGGATGATCGCTTGGTCTCGCCAAAGGCGCCATCAGATGCTGACAATAACAGTAATAGTGGTTCATTGTTCAGCCGCCGTTATCCAGATGAATCGTCATCGAGCAGCAATGGATCGAAGGAAAATATGCAACTGTTATTGAATAATGAAAGTTCATTAAGCCCAAAGTCACAATCACATGGAGCAGAAACAATTCCAACTACACGACGCTGTCGACGTTTCGACGACGCCTTTCCAGAAGGTCTTAAATTTCAACCGAAAATGACACGTGAAGATTCAATTGATTTGGCTACCAATGAAGTGAGTTCTGATTGAGAATTGATGACGTTTTCAGTTGTTTGAATGCAACAGCAATTCATCACTAATAATAATTAGAATGGTACTTCGGCAGTTTTGTCCATTATTTTTACTGGTTTTTATGTAAAGAAATCAGTATAAAGGGGATATATCAGTGATGGTTTTTATAACTTAGCTCATGATGCAGAAAATATTGAAATTAACTAATAATCAACTAACTAATAAGAGTTTGGAAACTTCCATGGAATTCAGTAATTGGAAGATCTTATTATTGAAAAAGTGAAGTTTGTAACCTAATTTAAACGTGTTTAGGAGAAATCGAATTCTTGTGATGAATGGTTTATCCATAAAATTAATCCGAAAAGCGGAACTCACTCGATTGATGGGTACATTTTTTTTTGGTTTTCAAACATTGCTCTTCCGAGGTTTCAACCTTTTATCAACTACCAGTTTTTTTCAGGGAGAAAAATTCTGGAAACTCCCAGGTTTCACGGGGTAAGTTGTCAGTTTATAATCTTCAGAAAATTATTTATCCTTTTATGGTCATTAACAAGGAAAATCTAGTAATTCATAATTTGGTGTTAGTTTTAAGAAATTTATTTTGTATTGCAGGTACTACACGTGAAGATATACAAAAATGTATGATGAAGCGCTTGGTAGAAATACGTCTAAAAAACCAAGATAAACGTAAAGCGATGTATGATGCTGATAACGAAATTACATTCGATGGATCGAAATCGTTGGAAATTGTTTGTTTTACCTTTATGTTTACTTTTTGATTTTGTTTTTATTCACTGCGTCAATTTTTCAAGAATAATGATATCGAAAATTTAATGTGTAAGGTATTGAGATAGGTAAATGAATATTACAACGATATGGCAATAATAGTGTACGATGTAATTTACTCATTAGTAATATTGTTTAGGATTTATGCGGACATATGGGTGATGAAGGAAACAAAATGGAGTCGGATGCTGGAGAAAATCCGCCGAAAAATAACATGGCCATGAATGATGAGGTCAATCATGGTTTGATAGAATACAAAGCTGAATTGGATAATGTTAAAAAGGCAATCAGTAAGGAAAATGAAATAAATGAAGAGAAAAAGAACATCGAAGATAATGAAGTTGAAGCTACAAGAGAAAATAAAGACATCAAATTAAACGAAGAAGGAAATAGAGATGTAACTGGAGACAGTAATAATAAATTCGTCAGGAAGATTTTTGTATATCTTTTTTCATTTTTTTTCTTTTTTTATAAATTCGTCGGAAAAATTCTTTTGTATGTCTTTCCTTTTTTATATTTATTCTTTTTTAAAATTTTTTCTACCTATTATTATTGAAGTAAATAGAATTGGTATGAAATGGAGTATACTAATCAAGTTTTAGCAATAATTTTTGCTAAAATTTTTAATTTTTGTCGTAATAGAATTTTTGCTCAATGCAGTTTTTAGGAAGACACAGCAAACGAAGATCAACGGGAGGATTGGTCGCATTCAGGAAAGGAAGCTTGTGGAAGTCTTCTGAAACATGATAATGCGAGGTTTGTCACCATTCCTACTAATGCTAAAACGTTTTTAAAAAGCAAATTGTCGTTATACTACTTTGAGATTTGCAATTATTCTTTCTTTGGCCTGTTAAATCGTGAATGTTCTGCAAAAGGAAGATTTCTTTAATAGTGGTTTTTTAATTTCGGGAAGTTACCACCCTCGACAGCAATAATTTTACCATTTCATCATCACTTATGAATGTGCAGTATTAGATTTCATTTTACGGTTTGGTGTGCTGAGATGTACATTTCTGGAAGTCTTTTCTTATTCATACTGGAATCAACACAGTGTTTACTGAAACAACAATCGCAATAAAAATAGAGTCACAATATTAAAGCAATTTGCTTTAAATTGTGTGAAAGATACAAAGAAAATATTTGGATTTTCAAATTCAAATTATTCTATTTCAGTCATTTACCAGACAATGAAACGGACTCATTCAACTTGTCGGATGAAGAAACAGGTTGGTGCACTATTCATTTCTCCTTATAATTTAAGCCATGACTTTAATTTTGTGAATTTAGATCTCCGCTTATCAGTTTCTCAACTACCTCATTGGAGATGTTAATTCACTATGACTTTAACTTTAGTAATTCACGATCTTTGCTATACCACAATTTAAAAGTTCACAAAGGAGAATAATAACTGCTAGGACAATTCATTTCTTTTATTTGCCAAGTTCGATATAAAACCGATTCATATAATAGATTCTGATGAATACGGAGGTTCAAGTCTAGTGGATGACCTGCTGAGTGATGTTGCAGAAAATTGCTCTGGTAGTTTCGAGTATCCTGAAGAGGACTATCCGAAGTTAGTAAAAAAGTGGTGTTTGCAATTTAACTTAAATTCAAATTTATTTGTTGTGGGTATTCCAATTAGGCATTCTTTGGAAGTCATGCTAACGGTTTGATGCATAGTTCTATCTTTTGAGAGAAAAAAGGAAAGCTAAGAGAAGATCCAATTTTAAGGAAATCAAGTTATTATTGTTCAAAAATCTCGAAGAATGAAAGAATTACTCATTTTTTGAGAACTCTGAAAAAAGTGGTTTTCTCGTTGTTGTTGGTCATGGGTACTTCGGCAATGCTTTAAATGATTTGAAGTACTTGAGAATAACTGTGATTTTGTAAAAATAATCATTCTAATATCTCCGGTGGGTAACTAAAAACCAGCAGTACTGACGAGTTGTTTTTATATTTCGTTTATGAATGCGATTTCTAATCAATTTAGGCCATTGGAATACTTTAATAGCGAAGAATATTACCGATTAGTACGAAAACGGAAGCGTCGATTAGTGCTCTCAAACAAATTTTATAACGAAGAAAATATAAAAGCATGGCGACGTAGTGCGGGGTTACCGAAAAAGGTTCAGAGAATACCATCCCTTCATTGGGATGATGAAGACGATGAAGCTTGCAGTACCTCAGACCACAAGGAAGAAACTAGTCCTGATGATGTAGATGACGATTGTGAGAAAGATGAAATTCAACCAAGTAATGAAGAAAACGACGACGAGGTTACAATCCTGTTCTTTCGATTCTGAGATTTATAAATAAAACAAATTCATCTTGTAGGTGTGTGCCACCAAATGATTGGGGTGATTAGCATATGTATTCTGACACTGATCTTGTGCGGGGTCACTATAGTGTTCATGAGGACATATTGATCAAAAACCACCACTTTAAAACCTAATTCATCAAGATAAGAATAATGCAAACGAAGCATTTTTAGGATCGGCAGGTTGAAGATGTGGGAGAGGTAGGTTCCAATGATGAGCTGGAGCGAGTTTGTGAACGGCAGATAGCACAAAAGCAAAAACGGCAAAAGAGGTTTGTATTTTTGAAGTTTATGTCTCTCTGATATTTTGCTTTTCTTGCATATGAAGAGTATAATTCTAGATAGAAGGCATAGGGAACTTGTTTTAGATGCGAATATATCGACGAAGAGGCTTCATTGTCAGGGGACGACGTTGGAAGTGATGAAAGTGATGAAGAGCAAATGAGTGTTTATGAGGCTGAGGAAGGAGATAATGATGAACTTCCAGACGATGAAACCATCAAGGAACAACTAAATAAGCAGTGGATAAAACAGCAGCGAGTAAGATTCTTCTTTATACTTTTTACTTTTGAATTAACTTAGAATTCAGTCGGATCTTTGGGAACTTTCTTTTGCTCTCTATAAATTTCATTCCACCAATCATTAGCTCCAGATTGATTTTCGTGTCGATATGCTAAAATCAAGAAATTCTCTAAATTCAGGATGAGGAAGAAAGGAAGCTGTTGTATTGGAAAGATCGGCTTCGTGTTGATGATGTCGCGGACGAAACGGATCGCACTTTCCGCTTTAAATTACGTCTAGCGAAAAACGAAAGCGTTGATGAAGAAATTGACAACGTAACTGTTGAGACAGAAACTGTTGAAATCGATGACGATGAATTGTGTAAGAGACGTCGGGAAATATCGAAATGGAAGGTAGAAGAAAGGGTAATCATTTATTGATCTACGTATCTGCTTTTTAATTCGATTAGGATTCTAACTGGCTACGTTTCTTACATTCGCAAAAATTACTACATTAAAAAGGATTCCTTGCTAAGTTTATCTTTTTTAGCACAGGGCGGCCTAATTCGGTTCCATTTTTTTCAGAAAACTGAGTTGCATGCTGAAAGCATTTCAATGAAAGAAACAAATCCGTTATTGGAAGCTGCTTCAAAAGTCACCGATAGAGGAAGTGGGTATCCATATCTCCGTTTTATGGTTTTCAGATTACGAAAACTTTCAGTTTTGCAATATCTCCTACCGATCAAATTGCCTGCTCTTATATTTGTGCATGATTTCTTAGGCATGAACATCTGTATTTGCATTCCGTCATCCAAATTAATTTATCGATGCTATCTTAAAAGCTAGTCTAGTGTCTACCTTTGTCCTTAACAGTTTAACACTTCTCCTTTCAAAAATGTATCAACATGAATTGATCGTTACAGTGGAGGTATTGCAGGTCTGGATGGAAATAGCCAGTCGCACGAAAGGGCAGACATTTCGCTTTCTAAAAATTCCCTTTTGCATCATCGCAAATCCTTACCCAACATGTTGAATCAGACTGAGAACACGCTGTATACAAAATCCGCAGATCCTGACAGCATACATGCGGATAGACATACCGAGGTCTATTATTTGTAATTTTTTTGAATGTTTTGAACATAGATTTTTGTGTTGCTGTGGACTTGATCTAATTCTAATGACAGTGTTATACTTTCAGGAGCAGAGTGCTACAAAACACTAATCAGCAGACCACTACCAAGTCAGGAAATGTGAAGTTGTACCATTCTTCACATACATGACTGCAATAATTTTATTTTGTTCAGCAGACTAAGAATTTCCAATGTGAATTTCGTTGAACATTCCTTTTATTTACCTCAAGCCTCTCAGTACTTTAATTTATTGCGCATTCCGTCATTCACATAAATAGGAATCATAAATAGGTATTGGTATCTAAAAGTTAGTTCACAGAGATAAGTTGTAGTATTTGGATCGTCATTAAACAAAATAGTATTCTCCCCTGGAGATATTGTACTCATAGTTCTCATCAGTACGAATCGCTGCAAGTGTTTACACTTTCTAGGGATGTTTCATTGACAAATGATATTCATTGTGTGAGGCGATGATGTAGTTTTAAAAGTTTTGTCTATCAAGCCACAAAGGATACTAGAAAATACGTTCATTTTTGGTCCCACCGACCGAAAGAGGAAATGGATTGTAAAGAAAAAAAAATTTTATTATCCAACAAGCGCCATGCCGCAAAAATGTTGTAAAAATCTCCACCTTAATAAAAATGAACAAGACGCTCCAGAATACTTTTGACTAATCATTTCCATTACTCCGCTTTAGTTGGATCAATTTATTCATTTTCTTCAAATTTGATTTTTGCATTGTCCATTGGTCAATTTGATGTTATGTTGTTATACCCGTTATACAACACTCTCCCGAATCTCATACGCATTACACCCTAATTATGACAGTACGAATGGATGAAAGTTAATGTTCTTTTTTTTGAATTGTATGTGTCACAATCTATAATTGTTCCATAAATAATTGCGCTGAGTCAAACACTACTGAATTTCGCATCTGGTATAATAAAAGAAACGATGAGCTAACTTTTCATTTCAGAACGAGGGATTCCTCGTTCTGAAATGAGAAAGTTTACTCATCAGAACGAGGGGTTCCTGAAATTTATGCAGTGAAGAAGTTCCACGCCAAATTGTCGTGTAATAGAAACAAAAGAATAACAGTATTTAACAGATCCACAAAAAATGACAAGTCAAATAAGGAAAACGTTATCGGAAAAGCAATTCTCCAGAATTTTTTCCCAGACTTTCGTCTTAATAGAGAACTACTGACCAACCATATCACCCTCTTTAATTGGACAAAAAAAGCATTTATTCGTTTTCCTCAGATCTGATTTTCGCGTGTCCATTGGTCAATTTGATGTTAAGTTGCTGTGCCCGTTCTACAATGCCTTTTCGTTTCTTCGATGATACGCCATGTGCCACCTCACCGGCGAACCTCTTGTTCTGCATCAACAACATATCCAAATCCTAAAAACCTATTAATCCATTATCCTCACTTATCAAGCGATAATGGCAGTAGCAGGAGGAGGATAATGTCCATATTCTTTACCGGAATTTATCTCAACTACCGTCGATTAATGTCAGCAGATCTCCATGATTCCATTTTGCTAAGCAAAGATATAGTAAATATAACTGCATAACTGAAGTGAAAGGATGACAGAGTGCTTTCGGCACTCTTGCAATGAACAGCACACGTAAATGACTCCAAAACCCAGCAAATTATGCACAGTGAAACTTCAGTAAAACCAACCTTAACGTTGTGTATCAGTACTTTCCTAAATCCGTTTGGCAGCATATGCCGTGTCTTCTTAGCATTACCATAGCCAATTTTTGGCATGCGGCGTTGTCCCTTGAACCTTCTCCGGACACGATTATCAATACCCTTAAAAAGTTATTTCGAGCTTCAAAAAAAATACCACACTATAACCTAGTCTATTAACTATGCAGGGTTTCCAACACTGTACAGGATTTTCAACAAGTCTTAATCACGCGTTATAGTTGCAGAGCAGCTTTTAAGCGGATTCTGCAAAATAAAAGAGCTTTTCCTCTTACTCATTCATCTTCGTCCTCTCCCGATTTATTTCAAGAAATATTTTTTCCTTGTTCAGAAAGACAATTTGGTCAACAAAATATTCCAACCCCATCAAATACTGTTATTACTGATAACCTTCGACCAAAGAACCAATTTCTTTTATCTGATATGCTAAAACTAACCTTTGGTTTTCGCCAATTTGGACGCAACCGATGATAACGATCGGATTCATGCCTCGTGAAGCGACGTCTATGCTTTTTCACAATTTTCACCCTTTTTCCAGCCACCAAAACCATCGTTACAAGGAATGAAAACCTTAAATAGAGATACTTCATGATTCTAACATTTAGCCCTTTGATGACAATTCCTTACTACTATTCATCCTTTCCTAATTCCAAAGCAACAATTAATCTGAGAAACATTCTTCCTTTCATTTGACATCGTTAAAACAACTACCCAAAAAAACATCCGAATTGTCGAACAGTTTTCACAAATTACTTTTCCTTTTTTTATACTTTCAAAAGCCAACAAGATTACCTACGCAATATGCTTGAAGTATATGGTTATAAATCTAAATCACACGACCTAAAGGTGTCAATGATGTATGAATGAGACTTTTGCAAAAGGAAAAAAATCCTACTAGAAAATTTTTAATAATCTATTACCAATGTACTCCTTTTCCCCCCTATTCAACAAAGTAAACCGGTTTGAAAAGCTCAGAGCACGTCTTCCGGAATGTTAATAATTGGAGAACATGAAGCTTCGAAATGTAATACAAGCTACATCACCCCATAATCACTAAAGATCCCATTCTAATAGTCCATCTCGAACTAGGCCATTCAGAACCAAAACTTACGGCCAAATTTACTCCCTCCTAAACAACCCTACTGTTCTCAGGAACCTGCCATTAACTGCCTAATTTTCCAATTCCCCACATACTCTTCTTTAGGAACCAATCAATGCATCACAAAAGCACATTTCCAAACATAGATACGCTTTGTAACTGGTACGTCCCACACTTGCATTATTTCACAACCACCCCACCCATCGGCAGTGGCACAGAAACTTCTTATATGGAAAAAGCCCAATAAGTGATAAGAGATGAAATTCATAGAATGAACCACACAAACTTTATTTTGCATGGTCGAAGCGGCCTTTTTTGAATTGGAGAAAATTAAAGAAAAAATTATAACGACAATCGCAACATACAATCATAACAATCGCAGTTAACTAAATGATAAGCAGTAATGAAAGAAATATATTAGCATATGACCATTTTATTTTTTGAAAAAGTACGTTACATAAACAAAATGTAATACTACGACTAACTTATTACGAATTTAAATGAACGAAATTTGAAACCTTACATGACATGCGACAAATTTCTATTTCGTTTAAAAAACAATGAAAAAAATTACAGCTAATATGTCAAACAAAATCCTACTTGTTGAACTTCTTATTAGAACACCGATCATAGGAAATTTGTAAGTGAAACTAAAACTTGAATTTCATTTAATAAAGAATATACACAGGGTGGTTGAAATTTTTAGTCGTCAATCCCTACACTTATGACTATTATAAAAATAGATGATGAAAATGCAACGAATTTCAACACGAATAAAGATGTAAATATCCTGCTAATAAATCGACATCTAAAAAGATTATATTTGAATAAATCTTTCTACAATATTTTAGGCACCTAATATGTCTATGAGTCTATTGTCCTTGAATAACAATAGCAATAATATCATTAACGATCAATGGACACATAGATGTCTCTGGCATGAAAATTTGTGATAAATGTATCTTTAACAGCTTTCATTGACCAAATTTATTCTTATCAAATGATAATCTTATCATTGTTTTACAATCAAGAAATAATCAAAAAAAAAGTGATAGAGTTGGGAAAATGTATTCATCATAAAACAAAAGGCACTCAGCCTTTTTCATCCAGCAATCCAACAAAAGAGCACAACTTCACAGATTCATGAAAACAACACTGTAAAGCTAACCCTAATCACATTAAAATTGGATTGAAAACTCAAACAAAATCAGTTCTGGCCTAATGACTGCCACGAGCATACACTTAAAATCTTTAAATATTATTCTAAAGAATAGCTGCAACGAAACATTCGTACACCATACAAAAAAAAAATCCCAAACTCTATCTAGACAATAATCGTAAACACCGATACCATATCAGAAATAGCCTTTAGCAAATAAAGTTTGATTTGAAATACATAAAAATTACGAATGAAAATATCAAATAACAAATTTAACCAACGAATGCTTGTCATAAATCTACTCGAAAAAAATGAAACAAAATTTCCTGAAAAAGTTATAAATTCCGACAGAATTTTCTCTTTTCTGAAAGAATATATCGGATTAGCAATTCATCAAATTCAGCGAATCAAAAAATGTACATTATTTTGATAAATTAAGTATATTGGCAGTTAGAGATGCCACAAAAAACTGTGTGCGTTAATATCAGAAGTAATAAAATAAATAATAAAATACAAACAATTGCCAAATCTTTTAGTTGAAAATAATAACAATGACAATCAAAAACACAAATGGGATTGATAATAATTCGAGAATAATAAAGGTGGCAATCCAAAACTCAAGTCGTCCTTTTCAACAACTTTATCATCCAGATGCCTTCCTTTTTTCCTGGTAGGGAAGAAGAGCGGTTGAGGGATGAAGGTCATTTTTTGATACACTGTATTTGAAAGGATTAGATATCGCTCATAAAAATTTTTTTCTAAAAAAATTGGTTAGATTAAACGTTTTATCAGAAATCGATCAAACCTTCAAGTCCAAAATTAGATAAAAGGATCAAATCAGAGTTCTTTAACTTAGTTTAATGCACTGAAAACAGCAGTGCATTATAGACTTCACTTTCTTATCTGCACTTTTGGATCCATATCCTCTGAATTAACGTATAAGGAAAATTGAGGTGCGCAATCTATATTGAAAAAGATAGGAAAGAAAAAACAAACAAAACAAAAATTAATCGATTCATCAAAGTATATGACATATAATAAACAATTTGCAGAATGAAATGTAAGAAAGACAATGCTACAACATCATCTCAAACTCGACTAATCCATTCCTAATGTTGCACATCGCACTTTGGATGCTGCCTTCAGAAGTTGCTCGAAACCAGTTCTGAAAGAAATTGCTAATCACAATTGAGAGACGTTACGCGAACTTCAGTATATAAATACCATCCTTAAATTCCTATACTATGTAGTATTCGTTGGTGTGCCGAGTAAATGGAAGACCAGCTTATCTCTACTTTTAGAAATTACAAGATTTTTGGAAAGGAAAAAGTATTTCTCTTTTGAATCCAGGTTAATTATAGTTAATCCTACTCCCTTAAACGTATTTGCACATTTCTCTTTACCAAACTATTGTTATATATGACAATACATGGCCGAATATTATGCTTATAAATGCTAATAAAAAGAACAGATTTAGACATCTGCGATGAACTTTTTCTACGATATCTTAAGTTGAAACAACGAAATCAAAAAAAGAAAGAAGATTAAACTATTTGTAAGAATGTGAAAAAGGATTCCTCCATAGTATTTCCTTAAACTTGACCATAATTGTTAATGGCCAATTTTTTGCTGTATTCGTTACTGTGAGTAGAAAAGTAACGAAATAAATGAATAAAATCAGCAAATTTAATAGCAAGTCAGCGACTTCAAAAAAATAACATGACTTAGCATAACAATTTACAATTTTCAATGAAATATCAAAAAATGTTGCAACTCAATCGTATCAACAGACATGACGCAAATATTCAAATGCTATCAAAAACTCAACAACAGTAAACAGCTTACGTTGCGCCAATTCCATCACTTGGTTCGCTAGGAGTCTTCTCTACCGTTTTTAGCAACGCATTTTCAAAAATTTCATTTGCCTCACTTCCGGAACAGTAGCGGATCTGAAACATAACAAATCTATTAAAATAAATTTAACAATAGCATTTCACAATTTGACAAAAGTTACGGCACATAAATATATATCATAGGCACAATAGACATGTGAAATGGGACTTATAATATTTCAAATCCAATACCTTTTTATTAAATATCAAATAGTTCAACACCACTACCAGCATCATCAAAAAGAAACCTGTGTGATGGCAAAAACAACTGCTTCCGGCACTGCAACTGTAGTAACGTAATGGAGCCGTCGCAGTGATGATTTCATCGCATCCTTGAATTTGGCAACAGTTGCATCTAAATGCTCAACCAATATAATCGCATCCATTTCCGGCAGTAAATCTCCTGAGAAAAAGTAAACAAGTAATTAAAACTAGTAGTGAATTTTCCCATGGATATGTTAATTTCTTATGATTCAGAAATTTTTCCGAAACTCAAAAATTTGAATAAATAAGATTTATATTCCTGAAAAAGCAAATTTCTTCCACTTAAACTAAAAAGTTAAAAGTTTGGAATGAAATAATAAATAGTTCACTACACTAAAAGCACCATCTTGTAATGAGTTATTGCCTTAATTTATCGACTAACCAGTATTTAATTCAAAGTGTAGCGGTGCTACAACCGGCGGCTCATAGCCAGCATGACGTGCGCATGTGAACTGACCAGTCCAAATAGCCATCAAATGTCTTGCACACATTTCCGATTTACATAATCGTAAAATTTCCTTGGGTGCCAAAACACTGCTTGATGCAACTTTGCACCCATTTTCTCGAACGCTTGAATTTCCTGGAACATAATAATTGTCTGAAGTTTCAGTACTAATCAATATAAATTACAGTTATATTCCTTTAATGTAATATATTCTTAAATATATCATAAAGTGATTCGAAATTTAATGCCACTGCACATTGACGACCTCAAGGAACGATATGGAGATATATCTCACTATGCATCCAATTCATATGTGCATAACGATGTCAAAGCGTCGTAAAATATATTTTAATTATACCGTTCTTATCAAAACTGTTCCGTTCATCATCAAAAGGCTGATAACTGCCCTCAGCAATTTCATCAGCCTGCTGAATAGCTGCTTTCAATTCCTCGTCGTCGATCTCCTTAAATATGTTAATAATTATTTGGAATGTTCAAAAACAACACAGTAGAGATTAGGAACTAATAATTTTATAGCTTCAATTATGGACTGACAAATGCCTACACATGACACTAGATCAGTATATTTCATCAAGCTTAAAATATTTTCAGCAACTTTCCAATCACGTTCAAGCATGATAGGAAACTAACTGACAATCATCACGCAGCAAAGTAATCAGCGAAAAGCAGAGACAAATCCTGCTAAATGATAAAGTTCTCTTTAAGTGAACTTTACCAAAAGGCATAATCGTAGTCATCAAAATTTGAAGCATAAAATCTAAAACGAATACAATTCGAATTAATAATAGTTGCGCAGTGTCGAAGCACAATGGCACACCAATCAATTATGTAACCTGAGAAGACAATGAGATGTGCAGAAGAGCGAAGAAAAGACAATGTAAACCAACATTGACTTAACTAACGGTTAACGCAGTAGACAAATTCATAAATTGCTCTAACTTACATCAACTTTCGCTTCCACTGTGTCATATAGATAGATATTTTTCAACTGCACCACGAGAGTCTTTTCTGAATTCAGACACCTAAACAAAAAAATCTTATTGTCTCTGATGACAGACTCATCATGCATGATTATATTTTTTGCCCGGTGTTTAATGCTCTAATTCTAAAACCTAAACAACATAAGGATAATTGATACATAAAAAAATATAAAGCACTTTAACTTACCATTCCGCATTAGCTGACATATCATCCAACGGCAGCTCAGTGCAAACACACGATTTATTAACGTTGTCTACTTTCAAAACCTAAACAAATAAAACCAACAAGTAATAACGTATGGAATGCACCAATTGCTCAAGTGAAGAAGGAAACATGAAATGAAAAGCACTTAATAAAATTAACATACCAAAATAGGCCATTTGACGATACGGCCACTTCGTGCTCGGTTAATCCAAGCTAAATCACCTTTACATAAATTTTCCAATTTTTCGCTTAATTCAGTTTCTAAATCTTTCATAACATCCGAAAATTTCTGCCTTTTTGCTGCTGGAGACGGTGATTTATCCAAACGTCTCTTACCTGAAATTTTTCCTAATTTTTGAAAAATCTCATTATCCATATTTCTTCATTTGCATACAATGACACATCCTTATCTCTTGCTTTTTCTAGAAAAACTACCACATTTGACCCTTTCCAATGATGAATCAGTTTTTTACAATCTTATAATGAAGAAGCATGTAAAAATCTTCAAATCCTTCATTTCATTCACGCATACAGCTATAATCAAAACCAAAAAGTTATCAAGTATATTAGAACTCACCATCGCGTTTATTTTCTCCCTCTCTCAACATTCCAGCTAATTTCGCTTCTGCTTCACCATCAGCAGATTGCAATTCCTCTTCCAAGCCAGCAGTGGTACTTCTACCTTTTCTGTCACGTCCCTGCCGTGTATCATTTTCAATATCAACCTTTGCATTATCATTATCCTCTGTGTCTGATTTTTCTATGTTGTTCATTTGTTCTCTGCGTTTGAAATATTTCATAACACTTTGAAGCGCCATACGTAGTTCGCAATTTCGTTCCTGAAAAACAACGTTTAGATTAAAGTATACGCCAACTAATTCAAGCCTATTATCGAAACTGCAACATTAACATAATATCTTCGACGATATGAAACCTAGTTAAATCAAAACTAAGATGCAATGTACTTATCAACTAATAAAATCAGAAGCAGAAAGTCAGCAAGAGCATTCAAGTAGAAGAATTTTAATTTGTGAATAAAAGTAAAGCAGCTGAAAAATAATGACACAAAGTTTAGATGATGCATGCGGAAATAACAACTGCAACAATAGTTATCACAGCACTATAAGGTTAATTAAGAGTTAGAACGTTTCCATTTTCTAAATCAAGTATAATTACCAATTTAAAGTTTTGGAACTAATTCCTACAATAACTGCCGGGTGTCAACAAAAAACAAAAACGACCAGGAAAAAAGAAACCTTTTTGATGGCAGCTTCCAGATTTTTGCCTGCCAATTCAAATTTCTGACAAGCACTTAATGGATAACGCTCGGGTTTACAATTAAATTTGAGTGGAAAAGCGTCCACCATTGCAAATTTCTTCTTCAATTCACGTATCTGAAATCATTCATTTCATAAGCATTTTATAACTACCACCATATCAATAAGAATATTAGTAGGCAAACATGCAGTAACTATTAACTTCATGCAAAATGTAATCTTGTTCTGGTTTATCTAAACTAGCATAGGAAACAACATAGAACAACACAGGAAAATCACCGTACTGACAATTGTCAAATTTCAATGGAGATGTATACAGTTATGTGAAATTCAAGCATATATATTTGGATTTACATGAGTGCCAGCTGGATATTCAAATTTTTCCAATTAGTTCATTCTATTTCTTGATGAAACTTACTACAACTGGCCATTCCGAATGATTCGGCATACTAAGCCAGACAACTTCACCTATACCCCAAACGTGCGGCGCGCTTGCATTACTTGCTGTGTCGCCGCTACTTGCTGCATCACTATCTTTTTTAGTCTTCTTCATAAGATCACCNGGCCATTCCGAATGATTCGGCATACTAAGCCAGACAACTTCACCTATACCCCAAACGTGCGGCGCGCTTGCATTACTTGCTGTGTCGCCGCTACTTGCTGCATCACTATCTTTTTTAGTCTTCTTCATAAGATCACCCAGAACGCTCTGCTTGTTGATTTCATTCGTTTTAAAAGCTGCTAACTCCTCTGGAGAAATGACTATTATAAGTATCGGCAATTCTTGGATTAAAAAAATGTTTCCGGATTAGAAGTCCATTCCTCTGAGTGCCTCTATGTCCTAGATAAATCGTCCTTTATCCACTTCCCTGATGACTGATAAAGTTCTACATTATTGTAAGCTAGAGAAATCAACTACTACCCATAAAAACATTTGGGATATGAGTCAGCGCTACTTCACGTTAATGTTTTTTTTTAATCCGGAGTAACGAAGAGTCAGTATATATTTTCATTGGAGTCTGGTATTTGCATAAACAAAAAGTTATCCAAACCTTAATATTTGTAATTAAAAACTTCAATCTTCTTATTCACCTAAACGGTTTTCGATTGAATTTAATATATAGACTGTACCTGACATCTGATGACCTGCACCTAGAAGCCCACTTTTTTTCAATATTTCAAGTGCCGCTTTGTATGCTTCCTTCATATCATTTTTTGCTCCAGCAGGTAACTATAACAGAACGACATTAACAGCAATCATCGAATTTTATAGTGTATAAACTGAGAAATTTATAAAGACACTAACGGATTCATTGCCAGTTAAAAGTCGAAGCTTCTGAGGTGGGCAACTGAAAATTGATGACTTCAAATTTGAGCTTTCGTCAATTGGTAAAAACGTATAGGTGACTTTTTTCGGATACACACAACGAACCTGAAATTTGCTAGCTATTTCATGCTATCTTTAATCTTTCAACGGCAAAAATAAAGAGATTTATTTAATAACAGGACAAATCACTTTTTCAGCCAGAATTACAACAAAAACAAACCAGCGCCGGCCATTCTGGAAAACGTCGATAGGGAGCCCAAACTACATCGCCAGTTTTCAGATCAGCTGAAAAAAAATTGTTAGAACCAAATTTTTGCCATTCAGAACTAAGGCTTTTCCAATAAATAATACTAAAAATAATCTATTCTCAATGCTACTGTCGGAAAACTAACGTCAATGTCACTACGACATCCAAGACGCTTATTGAATAGCTACTAACACCGTATAAAAAATAGTGATAATTCACTGAAAGTTGCAGAACTCATTTATCAGAACTGAATCGTTTTCACAAAATAAATGCGCATATACACATACATACAAAAATAAACACATACATACATACATACGCATGATTAAACGAAAAGATTCCAAAGCTAATAATAAAACAAACCGACATAATTAAACATTGAAAAAAGAAGTTAAAATTTTTCAATGAACTTTTTTCACATAACTTTC